>BQNB010123343.1:0-20115 GCA_026074375.1 Tanacetum coccineum
GTTTTCTTCGTAATTCCACGATATTTTTCGTGATATTTTTTTTCGAATGAATCGATAGATATGCGCTCTATCTTTGATAAATAAAGTTTGTTTCATAAAAAAATCATAAACAGGTTAAAGTTCAAAGTCGGTTTTGTAACATTTAGCATACTTCAGGGTGTATTTTGAATTTTTTTTACATCGTTGCTTGTGAAAACATTTTTTTAGTTGCAAAATCATAGTGTTGTTCTCAATTTCTGCTCTATAATACTATAGTTATAATTATTTCTTTGCTCCATATACAGAGTAATTCGGTTTAGTCCTCGGGTTGACCTTTTTTGTTGAACCGGTTGACCCGTAAACCAGTTCGGATATCGGGCCGGATGTGACAAGGCTTTTACTTGTTTGAAAACCAGATTAAATGAACCGAACGTTCAATGAATATTTCATGAACCGTTCGGTTAAAAGTTCATTTATAACGGTTTGTTTATTAATTAAACGAACATGAACAAAATTATGTGCTCGTTTGATTAAATGAACGAACGTGAAAACATGTCTTGTTTGTTCATTTACATTCGTGGATGTCTGGTTATTTGTTCGTTTATATACATTTATTTTAGACATACCATGCTTGTTTTTATACGTTCATTTATTTTCGTTCGTTTATTTTCGTTTAACACCTTAACGAATGAACATGAACAATCTTATTTTCTTAATGAACGAACACGAACAAAAACTTTGTCCCTTAAAGTGTTCGTGTAGGTTCATTTGTCTAGTTAAACTTAAACGAACGAACATGAAAAGCCTCCAATTTTGTTAGTTTGATTTGTCACGCCCCGTAAATTCTAGGTTAATATTTTAAACTATTCCGATCATTACTTTGAATTTTATCTGTTACGTTTGAATTTAACCTAAAACCGTAAGGTTATCCCGCGTAAATATGAAAAACGTCATCGGACGCGTTTCGGCTCCAGATATTGATTAGTCTAGATATTATATGCATTATTTTATCTTTTCTAAGTGTTTCACAATTTACGTTTACTCTTGATATTTAATTTTATGGTTTAACGTATTATTTATGTTTTTCGCATTTTTAATCAAACGGAACCCCGGAAACCCATAATCTTTTCGTGTAAACTCTAGTTATCGTACATGTCGAGTTTGAAAGTAAAAAATTTCGTGACGTCCCCCCCTTCTCTCTTGCTTGTTTGAACGGCCAAACCACAACCAAAACAACATCAAGCCTCATAATTAAATCAAGTGGAATCTTATCACTTTAATTTGAAATTCTTGGAAGTATTATACATGCAAGGTGGTGAAAGAGACCTTCTTGTCCTCATGCATCCATGGAGGACCACAAACCCACTAAACCAAATGGAAGTATATCATTTATTTAAAGTGGCTATTTAGTTAACCATGAACCCTCCCTTGGTCTTTTGCGTCCGAACCCACCACTACACACACTCTTGGTGTGTGTTGGTCACTTAGCCTTTTGATCCCTTTCTATTGATAAGTCTTGGCTCACAAAATATCCTAAACCCTAGTTTGTCCCTATATAAGGCTTGTTAGGGTTTTGATATGTCAAGATGGTTTTGCAAGATCATTAGGGGTTTATAGATCTAAGGGTTAGATCTTATGTGTTTCTTGACTCATCTTGTTCTTGTAAGTGTTCTATTTCATCTCTTGTGATTTCTTTATGGTTCTTATGCAAGGTTAAGGCTTATGTGTTTGTGGTTTTTGAAAATAAACAAGTTAAAACATAAACTACTATTGTTTTATGGTTCTTTGATTTACAAAAGGCTTGGTTGTGAGTATGAGTGATCATGAGTGTTACAACAATAGAAATGCTAGGATTAGGTTAGTATTGATTGTGATTTTGATGGCGAAATATTGGTTGGTTTAGTAGTGAATGGGACTAGGTTAGAATAGGCACTATTGTGAAGTTTGGAGGAGTTTTGGGAGCATTTGCGAAAAATATGGTTGTTATCCGGTTTTGTTTTAAGGTTTTGGGCGACTTAAAAATGTTTTCATTAGTCAAGAAAGTAGTTTTTAGAGAGCTTATTTCGTATAGATAGATTTTCATATATCGAACAATAAAAGCGGATTTAAAACGGCCAAGTTATGGCGAAATGAATTTTGGAACACTTTTCGAAAAAATAATAAGTGAGGTTGCTGATGTGAATAGTAAATTAGGTTTTCGGACACTTTTGAGCTTTTAAAACATTGGCGAAACATATAGAAACATTAACGTATTGATTGGAAGCACTAGAAACGTCATAAAGGAAATTATGGAATGCCGAATGTTATAAAAGCGTAAGACTTCTAGAAATAGTAACTTTTGAGATAAATTGTTAAGACGAATGTAAAAGTTAGGCGTTTAGGTATTGATAAAGCGTTTTCGAAAATATAGATTTAACAAAATATAAGGGACGGTATTAACGTCTTGAAACATAGAACTTTCTTAAAATAGAAAGTTGTCGAAAATAGTAACTTTTAGTAAATAGTGGCGTATTTTAATCATGAATATTTTGTCATCATAACGACACCATTTTTCTAACTATGACACAAACACATATGGTTTGGGCCCCTTCTCGTTGATAAGTCGCTTTCGCTTTGGTGTTAGTATTCAAATCTTAGTCCTAAGACGCGTTATTTCTTTCGGTGACGGCTAGGATTGTGTACCATCTTTCTCTTACGAGATTATCATTTGCTCATCGCTACATGGTGGGAAGGTTCTAGCCCCACTTTATCATTTTGAATTAAATTGTTTTTACACTTTGGGTGTGAGTAACATTTCTTTTTTAACTTTGGGGGGGGGGGTGGACAACAAAGTGTTTTCAGTTATCTTTTCCTGGTTTTCGTGTTTCCTAAGTAGCGGATCTCTAGACCACACTATCATGCCCGAAACATCATGAACGTTAATTAACTATGGACCCAATGGGGATTAGTTAAGTAAGCGGCGAATGTTATAAATTGATTCTATTGGCACTAATTATCCATATCCGGGTGTAAGCAAGCTATCTTACTTGTGTATGTGCTCGATGTAACAAACAGTTTTTATTTCATGTCAGGAATTTATTTGGGGTGTTTGGTAGACATCCGTAGGGCAATTTCATCACTTTGTATATTATATGTATCTCCTAATTTTAGCATCGGTGTCATAAGCTTAGTGGCAAGTCTTAAATGCTTTTCATTGTGATTTATCTTATCTGTTATAATGGTCACTTCTCTTTTATAAAAAACTGGTGGCTCCAACCTTACATCAATTCAACCTATGATCACCAAACTTTATATTGACTTGTTTTAAGCATGTTTTTATCATGGTGCTTAGCTGGATTGTTCTTGAAGTACTATTTGATGTTGCATGCATTGCTAGGTGTCTTTCAAGAATGTTTATCTTTAAACTTTAATACTCGTTGTCTTAAAAACATGTTATGATTCCATTGCATTTTTCTTAAGCTTCCGCTAAAAACTATTTTCATTTATTGTTGAGAATATTGTAAGACTTGTTTTGTTTTTAATCAAAGCATCGAGTTATGTTTTATCAAACGTCCATATAGTGGTCGTTTACTTGATCTTGTGCGGATGTTATGCAATGACGTCATGTGCCCACAGACATGTTTTCGTCTAGGCCCCGTTTGGGGGTTATGGAAGATTAGTTATCAGAGCCAGGTTTTAGTGAAACCAGGTAGCTATATACTAGGTCCTGGTATTTATCCAGTTTGTGATCTTACGTGTTCTTAACTGGCTTTATATATATATATATTATTTATATATTTACTATTTACTTTATATATTATATATATATATATATATATATATATATATAAGTACTGATTATATATCATATTGCCATAATTACTTTATACATCATTTTGCCATATCATATTTTGCATCATACTTATTTTCTCGGCATTGCACGCACTTAGCATGGTTTCATATAAAGAGATTTATATAAACTTTTGCTTGTGCAGGTTATGGCAGCTTCTATTATTCCTATTTCGTCGGATTCATCTGTGTGATGAGTGTTGTGGGTTCTCATGTCCCACGAGTGATTCTTTTCGGCGCTATTCCTGGCATTATCCTTGTTATCCATGTGATCCCTGCTCAGGTTCCTATTGTACCTGTTGATCCCTTAGTTGCACCGAAGGTGGGAGCAATTTTTGTCACCTCACCTGCCGGATTGCTTGATTTGGTAGATTATTCATCTTCTTTTGATTCTGATCCATCAGAGGATTCCTTGCCCCTAGCACCAGAGTTACCATTGGTTTCACCCTTCTTGTGTTCTGATGACTCGGAGGCGGATAGTGAGTCTGAGCCTGCTGAGTAGAATCCATCGGAGGATTCTTTACCTCCCGTACCAGATTTGCCATTGGTTTCACCCTCTGGATCGTCATCTCATGATACTCTTGCACCATCATCTGAGTTGCCCCTTGCCCCTATTGTTGCCCCACCCAAGATTCGTTGACGTTTAGCTACTCTTATCCAACCCGGTGAGGCTATCACTTTCGGTCGACCTTATTGCACCCATCCTAACAGGCCGCGCAGGTTGTTGACTCCAAGGAAGAGAGTTGGACCCATTCCTGCTCGTAGACTTGCATGGAGACGTGTATCTCATCATTCATCGGATCGTCATTCTTCACCAGACTCATCTTCTTCTAGTTCATCTTTAGATTCATTATTAGATTCATTATTCGGGATGTGATTCATCAGGTCAGGCTCATTCAGGACCATTGACTAGAGTTGTATCACCTAGGTTGGTTTACCCACCGGTTTTGACTCCACGACATAGTAAGGAATTTAGACATTGGAGGTCTGCACCATTGTCTACCCCTTACCCACCGACTACATCAGAGTCATCCTTAGGTTTATCTTCTGAGAGGTCATGAGATTCATCTTCACCTTCTTATGGACCATCTCGCAAGAGATGTAGGTCCCCTACTGCTTCGGTACCATCACCTACTCATGTTTTGAGGTCGATAGCCCCTACTCCTGCTGATCTTTTACCACCTCGCAAGAGGTTTAGAGATTCATACTCACCAGAGGATGTGAAAAATATTAATAATGTTTTTAGGCATTATTTCTATCAACAGATCATATGGAGGTGGATACTGCTGATGCAGAGGCTGTTGCAGATGTAGGTATTAGTGATGGAGTTGCAGCTCACACTAAGGATAGTGTAGGTATGAGAGTTGAGATTGTTGCTAGTGATGTTAGGGAGGACGATGAGGAGTTTGAGGTAGACGCTAGTGCGGCAGACACGAGAGAGATCGTTGTAGATCCATTGGCTATTGGTGATAGTTCTGAGTCTTCTAGAGGAGGTATTCCGGATTTTGAGGATACCATTTATGATATAGTTCACTACATGTCAGAGGTTCGTATTGATAGGATTACTTAGATTGAGACCACTCAGAGACAGTTGGAGGCTAGTCAGTTGGTAGCTAGTGGAGAAAGAGTTAGTTTGGTTGAGAGGATTGGGAGTTTAAGACTTGAGTACCTAAAGGTTCGAGCCATGTTAAGTATAGAGAGAGATCGGATTGACAGTCTTCATTGGCACATGGCACTTTCGCAGGAGGAGTTTCGTCAGGTTTGTAGGGATCATGATGATACTCGAAGGAGACTTAGGAGGTTGGAGTCGTATGTTGAGAGACATTTGGGTTTTCGCCCTTAGACTAGTATTACCATGATCATGTAGGACATTAGACTGATGGTTAAGTCTAGATGTTGGCAGTAGAAATGATCATAAATCATGTACCTATTTTGGATTGGTTGTAACCGAATTATGCTTTTATTCGTGAAATGAAAAACTTGTTTTGATTCTCTCGCATATTCATCTATATTGTTATTTACTTATTTTGGCAAAACATGTTCTATTGTATTTTCCTATATAAACCCTATTTACCATTTATAATGGTTATATCTCGTATCGAATCTCATCGTGTGTTATGTCTTGTGACATAGAACAATGACTATCACTCGCTCCGGTATGACCCCTGAAGCAATCGAAGAACTCATTAACCGACGTGTGGAAGAAGCGTTGGCTGCTCATGAGGCGACCCGTGCCGCCAATGCTCTCGAGGCTGAGAATCAAAGCCAGAACGGCAGCGATGGCGGTAATGGAAATGGTGAGAATGGAAATGGTGGAAATGGAAATCCAAACGAGAATGGTAGAGGTGATAGACCTGTTGCTAGAGAATGCACATATCAGGACTTCATGAAATGTCAACCACTCAACTTTAAGGGAACGGAAGGAGTTGTCGGGTTGATAAGGTGGTTTGAGAAGATGGAAACAGTGTTTCATATCAGCAATTGTCTAGAGAAATACCAAGTCAAGTATGCTACTTGCACACTGTTAAACAGTGCACTAACTTGGTGGAACTCACATAAGAGGACTATTGGAACTGAGGCTGTATTCACCATGTCATGGAGAGAGCTTATAAAGCTAATGACTAAAGTGTACTGCCCAAGAAATGAGATTCAAAAGATAGAATCTGAGCTGTGGAATCTGACCGTGAAGAACAACAATTTAGATGCATATACTCAGAGATTTCAAGAGTTGACTATGATGTGCACCAAGATGGTCCCCGAGGAGGAGGATCGGGTTGAGAAATTCATTAGAGGATCCCCGATACATTAAGGGTGAATGTAATTACCGCTGAACCTACAAGACTGCAAGATGCTGTTCGAATTGCTACAACTTAATGGACCAAAAGTTGAAGGGATATGCTGTGATAAATGCTGAGAACAAAAGGAGATTGGAGGTCAATCAGAGAGACAACCATGGACAACAACCACTATTCAAAAGGCCAAATGTTGGAGGTTAGAATGTGGCAAGAGCTTATACGACTGGCAACAATGAGAGAAAACCATATAATGGACCGTTGCCTCTCTGTAACAAGTTTAAGCTTTATCATGAAGGGCCTTGCACTGTAAGATGTGGGAAGTGCAACAAGGTTGGGCATTTGAACCGGGATTGTAAAGTCACAAGTTCCATTACTTCTACTCAGAGAGGTCAAATAGTGAATCAGAGAGTTTTTACTTGTTTCGAGTGTGGAGCAAGGACTAAATGAGGGATTTCCCAAAGCTAAAAGATCAAAATCGTGGAAATGAGGCTGGAAACAAGAATGGATTTGGTGAAGCAAGAGGAAAAGCATATGTGCTGGGTAGAGGAGAAGCTAACCCCGATTCCAATGTTGCCAAGGGTATGTTACTTCTCAATAACCATTATGCTTCTATGATATTTGATTCAGGTGCCGATAGAAGTTTCGTGTTGACTACTTTTAGTACCTTGCTTGATATAACCCCCGATACCTTAAACGTTAGCTATGTTGTCGAATTAGCTGACGGAAGAATCTCTAAAACTAATACCATACTTAGAGGCTGTACGTTAGGATTGTTAGGTCACCCATTCAATATTAACCTAATGCCAGTAGAACTTGGTAGTTTTGACGTCATCATCGGCATGGATTGGTTAGCGAACCATCATGCGATAATCGTTTGTGATGAGAAGATCGTGTGAATTCCATATGGAGATAAAGTTTTGATAGTTCAAGGTGATAGAGTTTAGATAGGAGAGAATCGAAGTTGAGCATACATCGTGCACAGAACTCAGAAATATTATTAAGAGACGGTTTGCCTAATTTTTCCGGGCACAAGTGACGCAGAATTGAAATCTGAGGGACAATGTCGGAAGAGAAGCGACTTGAGGACATGTCGACTGTACGGGACTTTCCGGAGGTATTCCCAAAGACTTGCCTAGATTACCACCATCTAGACAAGTTGAATTTCAAATCGACTTGGTCCCAGGTGCTGCACCTGTGGCACGCGCCCCGTATAGATTAGCACCGTCAGAACTGCAAGAATTGTCTACTCAACTGCAAGAACTTTCTGACAAGGGATTTATAAGACCGAGTTCCTCACCCTGGGGAGCCTCGATCTTGTTTGTCAAAAAGAAAGATGGATCTTTTCGGATGTGTATCGATTACCGTGAGCTAAACAAGCTGACTGTGAAGAATCGATATCCACTTCCGAGAATCGATGACCTGTTTGATCAGTTGCAAGGATCAAGCGTCTACTCTAAGATCGACCTGAGATCTGGTTATCATCAACCTTAGTTACGAGATGGTAGGACATTACTAAGACAGCGGTTTAGGACTTTCGCTACGGTACTAAGGAGTTTTCAGTGATGCCGTTTGGACTGACCAACGCACCGGCGGTATTCATGGATCTGATGAATCGGGTGTGCAAACCGTACCTAGATAAATTCGTGATCGTTTTTATTGATGGATATCTTGAACTACTCTAGAGCGGAAGAAGAGCACGCAGAACACCTTAAGTTAATTTTGGAGTTGCTTAAGAAGGAATTATACGCCAAGTTTTCGAAGTGTGAATTTTGGCTGTCAAAGGTACAATTTCTTGGTCACGTGATTGATAGTGAAGGCATTCACGTGGACCCGGCTAAGATTGAGTCAATCAAGGATTGGGCATCGCCCAAGACTCCGACAGAGATTCGTCAATTTCTAGGTCGTGCGGGTATTAGCGACGATTTATCGATTGTTTCTCAAAATTGCCAAGCATATGGACGAAGCTGAACTCAAAAGAACATGGAGTTTTATTGGAGTGAAAAGGAGAAGCTGCCTTTTTAACTGTTTGAAGCAGAAGAAGATTGCTAAACCTATGACCAAATTGACTCAGAAGAGCGTGAAATTTAATTGGGGTGAAAAGGAAGAGGTGGCATTTCAGACATTGAGGCAGAAGTTGTGTAGTGCATCAATTTTGGCATTACCTGAAGGAAGTGAAAACTTCATGATTTATTGTGATGCTTCTCACAAAGGGTTGGGCGCGGTGTTGATGCAAAAGGAGAGATTCATAGCTTATGCATCCCGCCAACTCAAGATCCATGAGAAGAACTACACGACACATGATTTAGAGTTGAGAACTGTGGTTTTCGCTCTCAAGATGTGGAGACATTATTTGTACAGCACGAAGTGCGTTGTGTTCACTAATCATAAGAGTTTGCAACATATTCTAGATCAGAATGAGTTGAACATGAGACAACGTAGATGGCTAGAGTTATTGAGTGATTACGATTGTGAGATCCGTTATCATCCAGGAAAAGCGAACATGGTGGCGGATGCCTTAAGCCGAAAGGAACGGATTAAGCCACTACGAGTTTGAGCTTTGGTTATGACGATTGGTTTGAATCTTCCTGTGGAAATTCTGAAGGCTCAAAATGAGGCAAGAAAGGAGGAGAATTATGGAACCAAAGATTTGTGTGGTATGATTAAGAAGCTAGAGTCCCGTGCGGACAGAACATTGTGTTTGAATGGGAGACATTGGATACCTTGTCGTGGTAGCTTAATGGAGTTGATTATGCATGAGTCGCATAAGTCAAAATACTCAATACATCCTGGATCAGACAAGATGTATCAATATTTAAAGAAACTATATTGGTGGCCAAATATGAAGGCTGAGATTGGCACCTATGTCAGTAAGTGTTTGACCTGTGCTAAGGTCAAGGCTGAGTACCAAAAACCATCCGGTCTATTGGTTCAACATGTGATCCCAGTATGGAAGTGGGAGAACATTACTAGGGATTTCGTTACTAAGTTTCCAAAGACGCCGACTGGTCAGGATACAATTTGGGTAATTGTTGACCGACTTACAAAATCCGCTCATTTCCTACCAATGAAGAAAAACAACTCAATGCAGAAGTTGACGAGACAATACTTGAGGGAAGTTGTCTCGAAGCATGGTGTGCCAGTTTCGATTATTTCTGACCGAGATGGTAGATTTACATCTCAATTATGGAAATCGCTAAACAAAGCTCTAGGTACTCAATTGGATATGAGTACGGCTTATCATCCACAAACTGATGGTCAAAGTGAAAGGACCATCCAAACTTTGGAGGACATGCTGCGTGCTTGTCTGATTGATTTTGGGAAAGGTTGGGATAGACACCTACCTTTGGTGAAGTTTTCTTACAACAACAGTTATCAAACTAGTATCAAGGCTGCACCGTTTGAAGCTCTTTATGGTCGAAAATGTAGATCGCCTATTTGTTAGGCTGAGGTTGGAGACGCTCAGCTTACTGGTCCGGAAATTGGTCATGTAACAACTGAGAAGATCATTCAAATCAAAAAGAGAAGTTAAGCTGCTGAAGCTAGGCCACATTCCAGTCGTGAAGGTCCGATGTAATTCGAGACAAGGGCCCGAGTTTACCTGGGAGCGCGATGACCAAATGAAGAAAAAGTACCCTCATCTTTTCGTTAACCCTTCGTCCACGTATTAAGCTTTGAGGACAAATCTCCTTTAAAAGGGGAAGAATGTCACACCCCGAAAATTTCAGGTCTTTATTTTAAACTTTTCCGATCATTAGTTTTGACTTTTATACGTTATGTTTGAATCCGGCAGTTTACCGGGAAGTTAACCCGTGTAAATCTGAAAAATGTCATCGAACGCGTTCTAACTCTGATGTATCCGCAAACTATAGATGAAAGGGAACCTTACCATCTACGCAACCCAATCCTATTTATAATCGTCAAAGCTTAAGATGAGGAATTTATAACCACACAACCATCCTCAATAGATCTCACATCACTTCTACACTACCATCTACACAACTATCCAGGCTTACATCCTTATATAATACATACAAGCAACAATGATCAATGCAATCAAAGTCACAAGTCCACGTGTGGGTTGCCTTTATAATTATGATTGACCCTCCCAGAATTTTATTGCCACCTTTTTCACACGTTTGTTAAAAACCCTTTTTTTCCCAGACCACACATCTCAATGATAACACACATCTACCACATAGCACTTAATAATAATCTAATTATAACTCAAACATGATAATCCATCTAACAAACCATAAAATCCCAATCGACCAAACTAAAACAGAAGTCACATCGTGACCTAAAATATCAAAGCAATCCTCGATTATAGCAAAGCATCGAGGTAGAAAATGAAATAAACTTATGTTGGGCCTCGCTTGGGTTTGACTTTTCTCTCTCAAAAGCCACCCAACTACGCGGGTCCAGTGAGGTAACAATCTTCCCAACGCTATCTCCAAAGGATGGGGGAAAGACATGGACTAAAAAACAATAACAAAGGGTTATTACTATTAGATCCCTATTATAATGAAAAAGTATATATTTCATTTATAATAGTAGTAATTCAAATAGAAAGAATTTCAAGCTTTTAGGTAGCTGGGGAGGGAACATACGATATATACGGATACCAACACCTTCTATGCCTAAAATGAAACTATATGAGGGACCCTTAAGCATGTCTAGGCTCATAAAACCTAGTTCTCTATAACCACAGGCTCTGAATCCAATCTGTCACACCCCGCCAGGCAGGAAACGGAGGCTCTGTAAACAAGAAGGGTATCATCACAATCACAAGGTGTGTCTATATAGAGATATACTCTTAAAATGACATAAATAAAGTAAAGTATAGACACAAAGTGTCATAACAATACCCATAACTAACCAAAACATAAAAAAGGCCGTTCTTATTGATGAAAAGGTAGTTCTCGTCAATAAGAGTCATGCAACATATATTCATACAATGCTAATCATCTACATATAAACTTCAGATCATCTTAAGGTCTCTTTCTTGCCCATTTTATCAATCTTAAGATCCTCATGACTTCACACCTGAAAATGATGCTTAAAAACGTCAACACAATGGTTGGTGAGAGTCATAGGTTTAAGACACGCAAAAAAATCTTTAAATAAAACATTTTGCTGCGATTAACATAACATATCATGGCAGAACAATTTAAGCTAGTTATCACATAGGCTATCAATCAATTCACAATCAATCATAACGGGACGGAACGTGCCCACGATCCACATAACAAACCTGGGGTAATCCATTACCCTCCGATCGGAACCACACAGAATGGAGTATTATTTCACCTCCAGGTTAGATTTGGAATGAGTAGGTCACTACCCTCCAACCGGAATCACACAGAAATGGGATCTTATTTCAATCCTCCAGTTAGATTTGGAATGAGTAGGGTCACTACCCTCCAACCGGAATCACACAGAAATGGGATCTTATTTCAATCCTCCAATTAGATTTGGAATAGGTAGAAGCACTACCCTCTAACCGGAATCACACAAAATCTGACAAACATTAAGCTTTTCCACATATAATAACACATAAAACGTTCATGCCCATGTTTAAAAACCAAATAATCGCAGCGATTAAACACATTCAAAACATCTTTGCATCATTTCCATCCCAATGTAAAAACATTAAAAGTGGGGGGACTATGAAACTCACCTGATGCTTTGACTTCCAAAAGGATCCAACAAAACTTCACAAAATTTCACGAACAATCTAAACAATTAAACACATTATAAGCTACCATCAATTAGGCATTCAACCCAATATGATGTAACCTCAACTATGATGGATATCTAAGCTATCTACCATAGTTTTATACTTGATTTCACCCTTTTCCAACTCTTATATATGCCATTTATACTTCAATACTACACTTTAAATTTTCTGGATTAGGGCATAATTTTATACTCTCTTACGCGTCCTAAACATACCACTTAAACACTTATATAATTCAAACCAAAATTCATCATGCTACTTACATTTCTTATGAACCTCTCCTTGCTCTCCCAAAGTCATTACCCTTTTACAAATACCCTTAAGAAATTCCTTAATCCAATGTGTTAGAATTCGTCCAGAATCTGACCTTTCAAAAGTATGACATTGGTTAACCAACTTAGACCTCACTATGACCTTAGAAAAAATTCAGGGGACTCACACAAATTTTATTGAACTAACTTTCATCATATTTTAGAGCCTCTAACTCAATGTCTAAGTAGTTTTAGAAAAAATAAAATTCCAAAATGGAAATTCGTCACTTGTTTTACACACTGATTCTTGTTAATGACCATTTTGACTCACTTCCGGCCATACTAATAAAACACTTATTGAGGGACTACTTTTCCTGGAAAAGTTAGACTCTCTGAGTTATGTCAAGTATGTTGTTAAATTATTTATTTGATCTTTTATGATTTGAGTTTATGCTCGTTACAAAAATGCCTAAAATTCTGCCAGTAAATTAGAAAAATAATTCGGCAGCGATCTAAACTCCTAACGCTTATGATCCAATCATGTAAAACAATTAGTAATGATCAAAATGACCTTACATCATAACTTCCAGATACCTCAAGAACGTAATTTATAAATCCTAATTTATAACTCTAATTTTATAACCCTAATCCATATGTTGGATTACTTGAATGAAAATTATAACAGAATTGCGCATGAATTAGAAAATTTTACTTGGAAACAAGAACACTAAAAAATTTTTCTCTTCTTTCTCTCTTGAATTTGGCTCGATAGATATGGGGCGTAGGAGGTTTGGGTTTTGTTTCTAGTAGTTATAGCTCAAATACTTATTAGATAATCCTTAATTTAAAAATTTGTATCCAACTCAATTCTTTTTTTTCTTTTATTACTAAATTCGGGACTTACTATTCATGCCTTTAAAATTTTTTTTTTCTTTTTATTTTGTAATTAATTTAATTTTCTTTTTACCTTAAGTTTTATAAAAAACCTAAGTAATTTGTTATCCATTTTCGCTTGAAAATACTTTCTAAAATAATTTTTCATTTCCAAATTCACTTTTCTATATTGGAAAGTTTACCAAAAAACTCTCTATATTAACAAACTCATTTCTTTCACAAATGACACGCTTATCATTTTAATTCATCACCTAGGCATCCACATATTAACCAAAACAATTCTCTCAAAATACCCAATCAATTCCATTATCACTATAAGTGATTAAAATGAAGTTTCTCCAATTCAATAACTCACTTCTCATTAACTTACCCTCAAAACTAAACTTATCTTAAATTACTAACACAAAAATACGTATACGTAATAATACTTACACATTTAACATGGAAATGCTCAAATCTCAATAATCATTTTCTTGTCACTCAAAAGTGAACGAAATGAATTCAACCAATTCCACCACCATTACAATCTCATTGAGATGATCACACTCAATAGATTGATTACCAATACCTCATAAACACATAAAAACACACATAAACACATCAAATCACATAAACCATACATTACAATAGGCACCTAAGTCAACACTAACGGTGTTTGACTAACCTGCTCAAGTCATGGTTGTCACAGTATCCCCACCTTGAGAAAATCTCGTCTCGAGATTTAACTACTCGAGGCATTAGCACTATCGACAAACAACTGAGGACACTTAAAGGCGGACGGTGAGTCCGAGCCTGCTGAGCAAAGACCCGTATCGTCATCTCATGATACTCTTGCACCATTATCAGAGTTTCCCCTTGCTCCTATTGTTGCCCCACCCGGGATTTTTATCGAACGTTTCCATCGACTCTTATCTGACCCAGTGCAGCTTCCTTCGGTCGACCTTACCGCACCATCTTAAACGGTCCGCCATAAAGTTGTTGACTTATGAGAGAGAGTTAGACCTTTACCTACTCGTTAGATTTGATGGAGGAGTGTATCCTCATCATTCATCGGATCATCTTTCTTCACAGAACTCATCTTCTTCTAGTTCATCTTCAGACCCATCATTAGTTCATTCTTCGGCATGTGATTTATCAGGTCAGGCTCATTCATGACCATCGACTAGAGATGTACCATCTAGGTTGATTTATCCACCAGTTTTGACTCTATGATATAGTGAGGCATTTAGACGTTGGAGGGCTGCACCATTATCTACTCCATACCCACCGACTACATCAGATTCATCTTTAGGTTTCATATCTGGAGAAGTCATTGGATTCATACTCTATCTTCTTTATCAAGCTATCTCGCAGGTGATGTAACGGTCCCATATGCTTTGGTACAGCACCTACTCATGTTTCAAGGTCCAAGCCCTACTCTATGATCTTTTACCCACCTGCATGAGTTTAGAGGTTCATACTCATTAGAGAAAATAGAATGAGAAGAGCATATGGAGGTGGATTAATGTTGATTGAAGACGGCTGTTGCCAGTTGTAGGTATAAGTGAGGGTGTTGTAGCTTCACTGGGGTAGTATAGGTATGAGAGTTTAGATTGCTGTAGTGATGTTAGGGGAGGATGATAAAGGAGGTTTGAATTGGCAGAGGCTAGAGCGACAGACTATGAGTGAGATCGATTGTAGATCCATTGGCTTTAGTGGTGTTACTGAGATCTATCTAGAGGAGCCAACACCCCACCCCCACCCCCGCCATCCGATACTGATCTTGAGGATACTATTTATGATATAGTTCACTACATGTCAGAGGTTCGTATTGATAGGATTACTGAGATTGAGACCACTCAGAGACAGTTGGAGACTAGTCAGTTGGTAGCTAGTGGAGAGCGAGCTAGTTTGGTTGAGAGGATTGGTAGTTTAAGACTAGAGTACCTAAAGGTTCGAGCCATGTTGAGTATAGAGAGAGATCGGATTGACAGTCTTTGTTGGCACATGGGACTTTCACAAGAGGAGTTTCATTAGGTTTGTAAGGATCGTGATGATACTCGAAGGAGACTTAGGAGGTTGGAGTTGTATGTTGAGAGACATTTAGGTTTTCGCCCTTAGACTAGTAGTACCATGATCATGTAGGACATTAGACTGATGGTTAGGTCTTGATGTTGTAGTAGATTACTCAGTAAATCATGTACCTAATTTTGGGTAGTTGTATCGAATTATGCTTTTATTCGTGAAATGAAAAACTTGTTTTGATTCTCTGGCGTATTCATTTTTTGTTATTGTACTGTTCTGGATAACATGTTCTATTGTATTTTTCTATATAAAACCCTATTTTACCATTTATATGGCTATACTCGTATCGGATCTAATCTATCTATAGGATTATGTCTTGTAATATAGAAACAAAGACCTATCACTCACTACGGTATGACCCCTGAAGGCATCGAAGAACTTGTTACCAGACTCTGGAAAGAGAAGTCGTTGGGGTGCTCATGAGGCGGACTCGTGCCGCCAATGCTCTTTAAGGCCATGAATCAAAGCCAGAATAATAGTGACGACGATATGGAAATTAGCAGTAATGAAAAAAAATGGGGAGAATTGGAAATGGTGGAAATGGAAATCCAAATGAGAATGGAAGAGGTGATAGGACATGTTGTAGAGAATGCACATTTAGGAACTCCATGAAGTGTCAACCACTCAACTTCAAGTGAAGGGATGGATGTTGTCGGAGTTGATAAGGTGGTTTGAGAAGATGGAAACAGTGTTCCATATCAGCAACTGCCCAGAGAAGTCCCAAGTTAAGTATGCTACTTGCACTTGTTAAATAGTGTACTAAGTTGGTGGAACTCACACAAGAGAACCATTGGAACTGATGCTGCATTTGCCATGTCATGGATAGAGCTCATGAAGCTAATGACTAAGCTTGTACTGTCCATGGAGTTGAAATTCATTAAAATGGAGACTGAATTGTAGAACTTAACCGTGAAGAACAATGATTTGGCTGCCTATACTCAGAGATTCCAATAGCTTACTATGTTGTGCACCAAAATGGTTCTTGAGGAAGAGGACTGAGTTGAGAGGTATATTGGAGGTCTCTCGGATAATATCCAAGGTAATGTAATTGCTGCAGAGCCCACGAGACTCCAAGATGCTGTTCAGATTGCCAACAACTTAATGGACAAAAGCTGAATAGGTTTATGTTATGTGAAAAATTGATAAAAACAAATGAATATTGGAGGTCAAGTAAGAGAGCACAACCATGGTCAGCAACCACTCCATTCAAAATACCAAATGGTTGGAGGTCAGCAATATAGCAAGAGCCTATACGGCTAGGCATACAATGAGAAGAAAAAACAGTTACTATTATAATGGACTGTTGCCCTTTCTGTAACAAGGTGTAAGCTTCACCATAAAGGACCTTGGCACAGTGTGAATGTGGGAAAGTGTACAAGGTTGGGCATTTAACCCGGGATTGTAAAGTCACAATCTCCACTGCTTCTACTCAGAGGGGTCAAGTAGTAAATCAGAGGGTCATAACTTGTTTCGAGTGTGGAAGACAAGGACACTTCATAAACGTATTGCCTTAAAGTTGAAGGATCAAACTCCAGTGGAATCAAAGCTGGGAACTAGAATGGGAGTGGTGAAGAAAGAGGGAAGCATATACGTGTGCTGGTGGAGGAGAGCTACCCCGATTCAAAATGACATCAAGGGTACGTTTTTCTCAACAATTCATTCATGCTTTCATTATTATTCAATTCGGGTGCCAATAGTAGTTTTATATTGACTACATTTAGTACTTTGCTTTATAAACCCTGATACTTTTGGACGTTGCTATGCTGTCGCAGTAGGGGCCGACGAAAGAATTTTGAAACAAAATACCGTGCTTAGAGGTTTTACGTTAGGATTATTCGGTCACCCGTTTCAATATTGACCTAATGGCCGATTAGAACTTGGATGGATGCTTCTGACGCCATATCGGCATGGATTGGTTAGCGAACCATATGACGATGAATCGTTTGCGTTGAGAAGGTCGTGAAGATTTCAATATGGAGATGACAGTTACGTTTTGTTAGTCTAGGGTGATGGAGGCGGTTAGATGAGAGATGTTGAAGTTGAGCATTATATGTGCACTTAAAACTCAGAAGTATAATGAGAATGGTTCCAAGTTTTTTCTGGCACACGTAAACGAAGAAGGAAACCGTAAGGAAGTCGGAGGAGAATCACGAAGCGACTTGAGGATTTACCAATTGTACGGGACTTTACTGAGGTCTTTCAAGTGGACTTACATGGATTACCGCAAATGTGACAAATTGAATTTCTAATTGACTTGGTCCCTGGTGCTGCACCTTTGGCACGTGCTCCCGTTATATAGATTTGATCGTTAGAACTGCAAAAGAATTGTCCTACTCAGAGCTCAAGTACTTTCTGACCAAAGGAATCATGGACGAGTCCTCACCTGAGAGTCAGCCCCATCTTTTTAGTCATCAAAAGAATGACGGATCTTTTCGGATGTGTTCGGATACTGCGAGCTGACAAGTTTGACGGTGAAGAACTGGTATCCACTTCCAAGAATCGACGATTTATTTGATTAGTTGCATGGATCAAGTGTCTACTCGAAGATAGACTTGAGGTATGGTTATCACCAACTTAGAGTTCGTGACGAGGAAATTCCAAAAGACGCGTTTAGGACTCGCTATGGTCACTACGAGTTCCAAGTAATGCCTTTTGGATTGACTAACACATCGACAGTATTCATGGACTTGATGAATCAGGTGTGCAAACCGTACTTAGATAAATTCATGATCGTTTTTATTGATGACATCTTGATCTACTCTAAGAGCGAGGAGGAGCATGCAGAACACCTTAAGTTAATTTTAGAGTTACTTAAGAAGGAGGAATTGTACGCCAAGTTTTCAAAGTGCGATTTTTGGCTGTCAAGGGTACAATTTCTTGGTCACGTGATTGATAGTGAAGGCATTCACATGGACCCATGCTATGATTGGTAGTCATCAAGGACTTGGGCATCACCCAAGATCCAACAGAAATTTGTTAATTTTTAGGACTTGCCGGCTATTACCGACGATTTATAAAAGGTTTCTCGAAGATTGCCAAACCCATGACAAAGTTGACTCAAAAGAACATAAAGTTCGATTGGACCGAAAAGGCAGAAGCTGCATTCCAACTGTTGAAGGAAAAGTTGTGTAGTGCACCGATCTTATCTTTGCCCGAAGGTAGTGAAAACTTTGTGGTTTACTGTGATGCTTCTCGTAAAGGATTGGGCGCAGTTCTGATGCAAAAGGAGAGAGTCATAGCTTACACATCACGCTAACTCAAGATTTACCGAGAAAAATTACACCACAACACGGACCTTAAGAATTAGGAGCGGGTAGTGTTTGCTCTAATGATGTGGAGACTATTACCTGCTACGGTATGAAGAGTGTGGTGTTCTCTGATCACAATGAGTTTGCAAACATATTCTATGATCATAAAGAGATTGAATCAGGAGCCAATGTAAGATGGTTAGAGCTATGAGTGATTAAGGATACGAGATACGTTACCATCCGGGGAAGGCGAACGTAGTGGCGGATGCCTTAAGCCAAAAGGAACGGATCAAACCACTACGAGTTTGAGCTTTGGTTATGACGATTAGTCTGAACCTCTCGGTGCAGATTTTAGACGCTCAGGTTGAGCCGCGTACTGATGGAACGTTGTGCTTAAATGGGAGAAGTTGGATACCTTGTCGAGGTAATTTAAGGGAACTGATTATGCATGAGTCGCATAAGTCAAAATATTCAATACATCTCCTGGACTCAAAAAGATGTATTAGGATTTAAGAACTGTAGTGGTGGCATTTTATAGCCGAATATGAAAGCTGAGATTGCCACTTACGTCAGCAAGTGTTTGACCTGTGCCAAAGTCAAGACCGAATGCCTCTAAGAACAATCTGGTAGTTTATTGGTTCAACCTGTGATCCTAGTGTGGAAGTGGGAAAACATTACTATGGATTTTGTTACTAAGTTACCAAAGACATTAACTGGCCAAGATACAATTTGGGTAATTGTTGACCGACTCACGAAATCTGCTCATTTCTTACCAATGAAGGAAACCGACTCGATGTAGAGAAGTTGACGAGACAATACTTGAAGGAAGTAGTCTCGAGGCATGGTGTGCCAGTTTCGATTATTTCTGATTGAGACAGTAAATTTACATCTCATTTTTGGAAATTGCTAAACAAGCCCTAGGTACTCAATTGGATATGAGTATGGCTTACCATCCACAAACTGGTGGTCATCCAAACTTTGGAGGACATGTTGCGTGCTTGTGTGATTGATTTTGGGAAAGGTTAGTATAGACACCTACCTTTGGTAGAGTTTTCTTATAACAACAGTTATCACACTAGTATCAAAGTGGCACCGTTTGAAGCTCTCTACGGCCGAAAATGTCGATCGCCTATTTGTTGGGCTGAGGTTGGGGACGCTCAGCTTACTGGTCCAGAAATTGTTCATGAAACAACTAAGAAGATCATTCAGATCAAGAAGCGTACTCAAGCTGCTTGAGATAGACAGAAGAGCTACGCCGATAGGAGACGTAAGCCATTGGAATTTGAGGTTGGAGATAAGGTTATGTTGAAGGTATCGCC
>BQNB010123346.1:0-14973 GCA_026074375.1 Tanacetum coccineum
GTATATATATATATATATATGTATGTATATATATATAAGTCTTTCTATAGGTTTATTATTATTATTTACTATTACTACTATTATTATTATAACACTTAACTTGATTTAAGATTCTTTAATGATACGGTTCAAGTGGGAATGATCCACTCTAAAAATTTGAGGGTATGGTATTTTTGGTATGTACTCACAGAATGGATATTCTTTTGTTTTTACCACGTGATAGCCCTTTTTTGATGTCTTAATAGGTTTATCTTTTTTGGTTTTATTGTTAACGATGATAGGAGGTGGTGGATCTTTTTTAATTTTCGAAGAATCATTGGACCTTCCACTCCCGGCGGCATTCACTTGCTCAGTTTAAGCTAAAGGAGGAAGAGGGTCAGTCCTATCTGTTTGGTCTGAAGACACGTTTTGAGATTTCAACCACTCATCTATTTTTCTTTCCATACTTTTAATTTTAGTTTGGAAATTCTTTTCATTTTGCTTCATCTTTAAAATCATATCATTAACATTGTTTTTGAAAAACATATTAACTCTTTGACCATCCAAGAATTTAGTGATTGATTTTTCAAGATCTGTTTTAGACTAAGGTTCTTGGTTGATAGGTTTAGACTTTTTCTTAGGTAAAACATCGGTGGTTTTACCATCGTCTCTGGCAAAAAGTTTCCAATGAACAGTTCTCATGCTACGGATACATCTTTTGAAATCTTCGAGATCATTTTTCACATTATTGTCTAATTCTGTGAGCGATTTCTCAGAACCATTACGACCATGATGGGATTGGTGAGAATGCGAATCATGAGAAATTCAGTTTTCATAACCTTCAGATTGGATGTAATTGGCTTTATGACGTTCACACATCAGAGTGTCATCGTTCATGTTGTTTTTAGGAGCGTTTCCATTTCTAAGCTCATTATATTTCTCACGCATATCTTCCAATTCTTCATTTAAGCTTATAATTTGAGAATCCATAGCCTTTAATTTTTCCATAAATCGAGAATTATCAGTATTACTATCACTTCCATCGGCGAAGGAAATAGATTTTCAATGATGTTCATTTTTAGATTTAATGGGCCAATCATGTTCGAAAAGGACTTTGTCCTCGAGAAATTTAAAAGCTTGATTCAGGCTTTTGTAGAGGAAGATTCCTCCGGCTGTTACGTCCATGATTTCCTGAGTGGGTTCGATGAGACCATGATCAAATATTTAAATAATAGCTCCTTTGGTCAGACCGTGCCCATGACATTTTCGAAGCATGCTCTTGAGTCGTAACCAAGAGTCGGTTAGACTTTCACATACGTTTTGAGAGAAATTTCTGATTTCAAGTAAAAGACGGTTAAACAACGAAGGTGGAAAGAATCTGTTTATAAAAGCTCTTCTTATTTGTTCTCACGATGTTATAGACTCTTCATTAAGTTCGTTAAACCAGGTCTTAGCTTTATCGCACAAGGAAAAAGGAAATATCAAAAGCTTAACAGCTTCACTCTGCGTTTCACCGTATCTAAACATGTTGCCGATTGCGAGAAATTCATGGATATGGTCATGCGGATCGGCCCGCAGATAACCATCGAATTTATTTTCCCGAATCATATTTAAGTGAGTACTATTGATAACAAAGTTGTCATCAACATCGAGTTGAATAATGGCAGAATTAGGAGTCGGTGCTATAGTCTTAGCACTTTCCCACATGGGTTGATCATCAGGATCGAGAATTATTTGTTTGGGTTCGACATCCTCTTCAGGTATATTTATAACGACAAAGTCATTAACGATAGGATGTTCGGTGGAAGATTTGTGTGATTCGATCTAAATGGATTCTTTTTGTATAATTTTAAATTTACAAGACCTTTTTATTAAATATATATATATTAGATTTACTAGTTGTTTTCTGAAAGATAGGGGATTTATACATACGTCAAGCATTTTTCAAAAAGACATTTTTATATATATAGTTAAGGCTAATAAGATAATATTCAAAATAAAGTAAATAATGCAAATAGGGAAAAGACGGGTTTTCTCCTGACAAGTACTTTTATTTCTTACCGAGTCTTTAAGTTAGACTCAGGTTGGGGTTTACATTTCCGTGAAGTAAAGGGTCTTCATCCTTTTTGGTATCTATCCCATAATATTTCTTTAGTCGATGACGATTTACTTTGAAACAGATTCCATTATTTCCTATTACTTCCACAGTTCTATAAGGGAATACTCTACTCACCGTGTAAAGGTCCATTCCATCTTGTTTTGAGCTTCCCAGGAAAAATTTTTAGCCAGGAATTGAAGACTAGTACTTTCTGGCCGACCCTAAATTCTTTATCTTGAATTCTAGCGCCGTGCTATCTCTTCGTCCTTTCCTTGTAGGAGCGAAAATGCTTAAAAGCCTCATTCCTGAGTTCTGCTAGTTAATTTAACTGTAAAAATTTGTTTTTTCCTGCAATATCTAAATCAAGATTTGCATTCTTTAATGTCCAATATGCTCGATGCTTTATTTCTATGGGCAGATGGTTAGTTTTCCCATAAATAATCAGTAATGGTGTACTACCGATAGGTGTTTTACACCCGTTCTGAATGCCCAAAGAGCGTCATCAAGTTTATCATCCCATTCCTTTCTATTACTACTCACTGATTTCTTCAATATGTGTTTAATTGCCGTGTTGGTATTCTTAGTTTCGCCACTAGTCTGGGGATGTTATGGTGTTGCAAGTCTATATGTAACCTCGTATCTCTTCAAGGTTTTCTTAAGTTGAGAGTTGTAGAAATGTTTCCCCCTCTAACTGATTAATGCCTTCGACATCCATTTTGACAACTACTCTAGTATCATTGGTTGGCAATGCCTCAGCTTCAACCCATTTTGACACATAACCAACCGCAACCAGGATATATTTGTTATTACTAGAGGAAGGAAAAGGTCTCATAAAATCAATACCCAAAATATTGAAAACTTTACAAACTAACATATTTTTCAAGGGCATTTGATTCCGATAAGAAATATTACATGACCTCTGGCATGCATCGCATTCACAAACATGTTTCGTAGAATATTGAACATGGAGGGCCAAAAGAATCTTGCTTCAAATACTTTTCTTTTAGTAATGTCTACTCCGTAGTGCCCCCCAGTTGGCCTAATATGACAGTGTTCTATTTTTTTTTGCAATTCTTTACCAAACACGCATCTTCTGATAATCCCATATGCACATGATTTAAAGAGGTTTGTTATATCCCAAATGTAATGTTTCAGATCCGAAAAGAACTTCTTCCTAAGGTGGTAAGTCATGTGCCATGACATGTTTCTTGATACTAGAAAATTAGCATAATCAGCATACTATGGGTCTTTTTCAGGCTCTTTTGTTTTAATGGCCATCAAGTGCTCATCTAGAAATGAGTCACTTATTGCTTCCTTATCCAATTACTTAAGGTTTGGGTTCTCTAGTCTTGACAAGTGATTTGCAACTAGGTTCTCATCACCCTTTTTATCCTTGATTTCGATCGTGAATCCTTGAAGCAATAGGACCATTTGATTAATTTAGGTTTTGCATCCTGATTATTAAACAAGTACTTCAAGGCAGAGTGGTCAGTATAAACAATTGTCTTAGACATAACCAAGTAATAGTGAAATTTAGCAAAAGCATAGACTATAGCCAAAAGATCATTTTCTGTAGTAGTGTAGTGCTCAAGTGCATCGTCCAGTCTTACTAGCCTAATAGATTGTTAAAATTTATTATCAACCCTTTGTCCTAATACATCACCTACTGCATAATCACTAGCGTCACACATTAGCTCAAAATCTAAACTCCAATCGGGTGTAATTATTACATGCGTGGTAGGCAAATTTTTTCTTAAGTATATTAAAAGCCTTAATGCAATCTTTAGAAAAAACAAACTTATGATCTATAAATGCACTAACAGGCAGAAAAACCGATCGTGTGTAGTGTAAGATTGGTAAATCTGAGGTTGTTCCCAAGAGCTAATGCGCGGTCTAAAATCTGAGTTTTAATTGTTGTCACAATTTTAAAGTTGTTTAATTAACTAAAATTTAATAAAATAAATAACGGGAATTGAAATGAAGTTTACTTTTAAAGGAGAAAACGTGCTAACCTATTTATTTCTCTATTAGTGCAATGATCATATTTCTTAGTCTAATTCTCATTCTATATTGTGGTTCTAATATCATTAGGTTCGATTTATAGTCGCAACCTAACCTATATATCCTATGATCTCAACCACATTGTTCATGGAAGTCGGGCATCTAGTTCATAGTCATTATGTCCCCAACTACCTTAAAGACTTATCTAATGTCGTGAATCCCACTTCTTGACATTTAAACCCCCATTAGGTGCCAACTAAAAAAAGGGTTACCCATGCTTTTTAAGTACCTAATCTAATGCATGCGGTGATATGGATAACCCCTACAATCAAAATAAATGCCATCCCATTTTGAGTAACCTACTAGACTAGCTTTCAATTGTTCACATCTACTCACTAGCTCATAAGCTCTACACTAGTCTTAGTACTACCAAATTGCAGGGATCAATGAAGAAGCAAGTAAAATATCCATATAAAATGATAACCAAATGAATAAATACATAATTAGGCTAACACTTAAAGTGTTTAACCTCTCTTGTTGTAAAGTACATAAATTATAATGTAATAAATCATGGATGGATTAAACATTGAATTCGATACAATTACTTGATGATTAACTAATACAAATGATGAATTGAAGTGAATTCTCCCTTGAAAAGTAGTGGAATGATGCTAGAAAATGCCTACGATGGATCCCTAATCATCCTTCAAAAGTTGTGTGGAGTAAGAATGACGAAATCAGCTGAATTAGGGCTTGTATATATAGGCTTAACATAGTTACGGCGTAACCATAAGTGAGGAGTTACACCGTAACCTCCTTACTGCTTGTGTAAATCACCAAACGTATCCTAGTTACGGCGTAACTTACCCCAGACCCCCTTATGAACTCACAGCTTTTATTTCTTCAATAGTTACGACGTAACCATAATGATCCAGTTATGCCGTAGTCTTGACGTCAGCAAGTTCCTTCCATATCTTGTTGCAAATTACGGCGTAACCCTTACGGGGTTATTACACCATAATTCCCTGATGACTAAACTTTGTGGCATTTAGTAGCAATGAGGGTTACAAAGTAGTCTCATCGACCCAACTATGCCGCAACTTAGGTCTGGTCTAGCAAGATATGCATATTTCTTTAAAATACCCTTCCAATTCCACGTCTTTTCGTTCCGATGCTCAAGTTTTACCTAATAACGAAATATGAAGCAATTAAGTACATATTCTTGTAAAAATATAACAAATATGAGCATTTTATAAGGGAAATTGACACCAAAATATATAGAATATTTGATGTTATCATCAACAAACCTTGTGTTTAAGTGATATCCAAACATTACCAAAGAAGTGTTCATAATTTACGGATTTAAGCATAGTGTTTATTGTATACACTAGTGCTTGTTTTGATTGAGATGACACTCAATACTAGTCTTGGCAGGTTTTCATCATGGTTGATGACATTGCAAACTAGACATGCTCGACTGAGAGCATAGTTATATTATACATTAAAAGAATAAGAATACTTTATAGTTTGAGAAGTTGTTAAGATGACCGTCTCTAATAGGTGTTTTGCTGATGTCACACACCTTATGAAATATAGTGTATCAATACTCATATAATTGATATTTGTAATTGAGTGCACACATATAAAATGACAATCATCATATTATTTAAACTTTTCACTATATGTAAATTTTGAAATAAGTATTCTCAAACTTCCACAAGATCATAACCTAGTTGACTTGTTCATGGAATTTATGCTTTATCAACAAGTGTGATCGTCGTGACTAAAGGCATAAGTTTTGAATTAGGATCATCATGCATTGATCTTATTTAGTATTTAGTTAATGGAGCTGTAAGTAGTTGTATCAAACAATGAATTGATATACCGGGTATGATCATTTTCATTTATGATATTGTGTTCTATATTTGCATGTTTTAACCCATGAATAAGTTTATTTATTCTAAAGTTGTCCATTGTCATTTAATGATACGAGAGTATTATTGAATTAAGACAAATGTGAGCGATTGGTAATATTCCTTAAATATTATAGGATGTGTCCGTCAAATTCATATGTTATCCAATGGTGTTGAATATTGGACTACCCCAACATGTGAGAGCTCACTTTATGGATCGATGTCATTTAGTGAATTCCACATATGACAGAGTTTTTACTCATCCTCGGACTTGAGATGCAAGCAGGTCTTGCATGTGTGGATGACATTTTTTGATTCTAGTTAAACGTTATCCTGAATAAGGTAGTTATAAAAACTATATTCAGAAATGTTGTGAAGCACATGAATGACACTTCTAGTCAAAATAAGATTTGTTCCTCCACGTGTTTATGGAGTTAGATACTACCGGGGCCCTTGTTGAATTTTTCAGATATTTGCATGGTCATGCCCAAAGTGTAGTCATGATGAATCTTGTTGAGTATCTAAAACGAGAAACATAATCGTTAAATAATTGGATGACTTTGATCCATATCTATCTTTAATACCATATCTGTAACAAAAGGATGATTAAGAATAAACCATTGATACTGAGACGTTTACGAAACTACACTCAAGTATTTCTAGGAGCATTAACGTGTTGCTAGATGCTTACCAATGTAGTATAGTATATTTATGATTATGACATTGTAAGTGGGAGCTATTGGGATATGCTCATATCATAGTAAACATTTATACATATGCCCGCGTGTACCGACGAGAACACCGAAAAAACCTAATTTAGCTCCACGTAAAATAGCCAAAATACGGTTGAGTTAGAGATACGTGAGCCTCTTAGGCCACACACATATATATCGAGATACAACCATTAATAATGTGATTAATATATTTATGGTAAGTATATTAATTATATTACGATCATTAGTTAGTTCGTTTGATGAATAATTAACAAAAGGCCATCTCAATAATATGTATTATACATGTTAAATAGTTAAGTCCAAAAATCAATATAGAGGGACTATATTTGATTAATAAGGGGTGGCCAAGGTGATTATAAAAATGATACAAGTCTAACTTGTTCTCTAAGCTATTGTATTACAATTAGGAAACTTTTATAGACACCCTATATATATACAATACCCTTAGATACAAGTTGAGTGACTTTTTCTCTTCCTTAAAACCTTATAAACCAAAATTCATAACCCTTTAGAGTTTATGGTTGTTGAAATCCTTATAAACAATTCCTAGGGTTTTGTTTATTCGATCGTGATCAAGAACTAGCATTCGGGTTGTAATCCATGACGTGTAGTGTGGACTATTCTATAGATAACACTTACTTTGGTGTTTAGTTTGTGTTTCGTGGGGTTTATAGATTAAGAACAGTGTGTTCTTTAAGCTCTATTGTTGCTCGAATCAAGAATCGAGAGGTACGTAAATTGTTTATTATTTATGTTAATTAAGTACATCATACGCATCTATTTGAGACCATATCCGCTGCGTATATTATATGATATTATAGGTTATTAGATAACTAAATCCTAACAAAATTGTTGCAAATTATGTCCATCAAAGAAAGTCTTCATTGGGAATACAAGTTGGCAGATGGCGTATTGTGGGATGGAAAAGAAACATGACAAAAATGCTCTCACGTAGTGGGCATGTGATGGCACTTAACGGGCAAAATTAACGACATTGGCTTTAATGGCTCAATTGCATCAAAAACGATACTTTCGGGATTAATGGTATAAAAACTTGGCTTCGGTGGCCATGGTGCGAATTTTGGATACTTTAGAGACGAAATTTGCAATTTACCATATATAAAATGTAAGGTGGTACTATTGTTACACCTTTTACACCCTCTCGCCTTCCCCTCATTTTTTACCCACTTTATTCACATTACAAGACAAATATTTATGGTTTTTGTTTTTTGTTTTTTTTGTCTTTTTATTACTTTTTACGATTATTTATTAAACTTTATATTTTATGTTTTGCATTTTTTTTGCAGTTTTAGCCACATTAATAACAAGATAAGAATTTTTTATAGTTTTCTGTTTTATATTTTATGTTTTACTACTTTTGACTTATCAAGCTTTGTATTTTATGTTTCGTACTATCTAGTTTTTTAGTTTTATAATAAACATAAAATAAAATAAAAAAGTTAAAAAGGTACTGGCATATTTTTTAAAGTGTACCGATCACCAACTCTTAAAACCTATAATGTAAACTGAAAACTACAATTAGGTAACAATCTTTTTTGAAATATTATAACAAGATATGTTAATATACCTTGTGTACTATACAAATGAGAGTTTTGTTAACCACAACCTTATGAGATATGGTTAAACATTCCTCAATTAAGAAATAAGCACTAAATGAACTAATATATTCATAGTAATTCACATTTATTCATTTTAAATATGAAATGTAATGTTAAACATAAAACGTTTAATGCTCATTGTTAATTTTCTAATTAAAAAAATGCTTAACCATAACCCATAAGGCTGTGGTTAACAAAATCCTACGAATTATCAACTAGCGGCAATTAAACATCAACAATAACTTAACCATAATATAATCTATCTTACCGATATATAATACTAGTAATGATTACAAAGGACGCATTTAAAATATTGAATTACAAACTTGAATTAAAATACACTCTTGCCACACTTACATTTTCAAACATAAAGAAATATATATTGTGTGACCTTTTACTAATAGTCTTTGGTACGTTTAACAGCTATTTGAGACGTTAATAACTATTTCTGAAAATGATGCCCTTGGACAATTAATTCCCACGAAACAGTAATAAACATAAAATGATCTTCATAATCTCAATCATAATATCCTTTTCTTAAATAAAATGAGTAAATTGCGTAGTACTTTATCAGAAAGGTTCTATTTTAAGATAGGAAATGATAGAAAATGAAACAAAAAACTTGTACAATACAAATACACAAAGCACATGATCATATCTAACTCATGTCATAAAAGAAAGGGTGAAAATCATTAAATAGTAACAAAGTTTGAGATCTGTTCCAATTTGGTACCTCAAACTTTATATCAATCACTAAAACCATCAAAGTTTCTAAACTGTTCCATTTTTGTGTAATTTTCATGTTAGAGTGACCTGAACGAAACACTTCTCAAACTTGGTTATTATTTTGTGGTTATTTTCTATGTTTAGTTGTGCATTAACGGGTTGTACATACAGTTGGTTGAAAGAAGTTAAATTCAAGAGGTGGGTGTTTAAAATTAATGTACAATATGTTAATGCATACATAAATACTTTGAGGTTTCAAATTAAAACAGTTTTAAAAGTTTGATGATTTTTATGGTTAATATAAACTTTAAGGTATCAAATTGAAACACTAATAAAACTTGGTTACTATTCTGTGACATATTCCCTAAAAGAAAACACAACCATAAGCCAGTTGGAAACACAACACTTTCTCTCACTAAATAAACCAAAAGTACCAAACCCCACCATACATACCATACCAAGAAGATTTTAATTAGAATCAATCCATTTTTGCTTTCACGAAACCCTCTCTTATTTCCAAAAATTCATTAAAGGATCCTCGTCCTTCTTAAAACTAATTAGTGAATAAATATAACTTGTCACAATTAACCCATTCAACTTGCAATATACCATAGGACCCTTCTCGTTAAAACAATTAACTGATCAAACTGGAATTCACAGTCAAACACGTCACTTTATTTCTCACATCATTTATTACATCATTTATTAGATAGAAGTGATCTCAAAGTAACACCCTTCTTATTAAAACAATTAACCCATCAAAGAATAAATATAAATTCATATATGACAAAGGAATCTATTAAACAAATATAGAAAAGTTACATGTAGAACACTATCTAATTAAAGAATAATTCACTTTATCTCAACCATTTATTTTATTTCCATCTAATGGTTTAGATCAATTTTTATTTTAATTTAATTAAATATCTCACAAACTGTTAATCGTTATGCAAAACGGAACATACCATCGCGACGAGAATTAAATCATCTTTCTATAGAGAGGCACTTTTATATACTTTCGACGAACATTTTATTCGATTTTTTTTTCAGTCACGTCTGAAAAAATCAAATGTGATTTGTATCACAATCACATGTGATTTCATAAAATTAACATATCTCTCAAACCCACTTTCATCCATTTTTAAATTAAAAATATCTCTCAAACTGTTAATCGTTACGTAAATTTAATTATACCATCGCGAAGAGAATTAAATTATCTTTTTATAGATGGGCACTTTTATATATACTTTGGACAATTTTTTTTAAAATTTCCGCCAAGAAAAAATCGCACGTGTTTCGAAAAATCACATGTGATTTCTTACATTAAAAATCACACGTAAATTTGTAAATTCACATGCGATTTCTGAATTTATGAAATCACGCGTGATTTATTACTTTAAAAATCATAAGTGAATTTATGAAATCACATGCGATTTATGAAATAGCACGCGATTTTTAAAAACAACAAATCCCAAGTGATTTTACAAATCATGTGTAATTTTTTTGGCGGAAATTTTAACACTAAAAAGTCGTCAAAAGTATATGAAATCGAATTTTTTTAGTTACGTCTGAAAAATAACATGTGATTTGTATCACAAATCACATGTGATTGTGCAACAAATAACATGTGATTTTTTTAGACGTGACTGAAAAAAAATTTCGAATAAATGTTCGTCGAAAGTATATAAAATCACGTGTCATTTTATAAAAATGATTTAATTCTCGTCGCGATGGTGTATTTTTTATCGTTTGACGATTTACCGTTTGCAAGATATTTTATTTTTAAAAAAGTGGTGGAAAGAAGGGTTTTTTAACTGTTTTTTTATTTGATAAAAAATGGTTGGATAAGATGTGTTTTTTTGTTCTTTATGTTGATATTGTTCTTTCATGATCTCACCTCTTAACCCATAATAAAACTTGAATCAATTCGTGGAAACCTACATCTGCTATGATAAAGGAATCCCCCATTCCTAGGGAAAATGTTATTCAAGTAGAAGCCTTTTATGGTTGGATTAAATGGGTCATGCTTAATTGGTCGATTTTAAACAACAATCCAAGATAGCTTTCACTCACAGGTTTGTACTTTATTCAAATTACATGTTATTGTTTGTGATTGGTTTTGAAATTGGTTTAGTCTCTGCGTTTATGGCCTCCTGTCACCGATTAATTACAATGATTAGAAAGAGGTAAATATTAAGTTGAACTGATAGTTTCAACTTGAAAGCAACTTGAAAGCAATTTCAAAACCAATTTGAAAACCAATCGCAAACAACTTGAAAGCAACCAATTCATGTGATTTTGGCCTGTCAAATAATATGTTGTAGTTATAGAATATTTGATCATGTTTTCTTAATAGGTAAGCTCCTGAGGATCGATCCACATCACCACTGTTCATATTTACAGACAATGCTTTTTAGATTTGAAGTACTGGAATTTAGTTACTGAGTCTTTAAATTTGATCACCACATTAAATCCCTTTATTGCATGAATTTCATTTCATAACGTATATATGAGCCTAGCTCTAGAGCCATAGGAGAATAGTAGGCGGATTTATTGAAATAAAAGAGTGTGCACAGACCATGATACTTATATCAAAGCTACCAAATTCTAACACAAAGAGTTGGCTATACCATGACCCTCATATTTAAGTTCACAAAATTATGGCCAACACTGTTGGTGTAATTCTTTATTTCCTTCTAAGTACTTATTTTGCGTGAAGTTCCTTATTCATCATGCTCCAAAGGATCCTTATCGATCAACTGGGACTTTTATAACAACAATTTCTTCTATGTCTAAATCTTCTTCAATGTACCATTAGTTAGTGTGGGAAAAAAACATGTTATCATTTGCAAGACTTATTATTCATTGTGAAATCTTATTTTGTCTCCTAACCTTTTCCTTTTTTTGGTTCAGATTATTTGGACGGGGTACACATTTTTGGGCCCCTCAACAGCCTTTTCATCAAGGATTTGTGAATCTCGTCACCGCCGTCCAGTATATACACGCGTTAGAAGCTTCGCCAACCTCACGAAGCTTTGAAATTGCAGAAGTATGGCTTTTAAATTCTCCGTAATTATAGTACGTCTGAGACTTAACTTCAAACACGTGCTTAGTGTTTAACAGGTTTGTCAAAGCATGAGGCAACACCGGGGCGTCATCTCCAGCCTATATGGAAACATGTCAAAAAAGCGAATGAATGACCAAACTGTAAATACATGTACCTCATTCAGCCCATCTAAAAGTGCTTTGGCGCTTGATTTTGTTAACTCTATAGCCCATCTAAAAGTGCCATTCTTTTGTATTAACGCAATCGCTAGCTAAGTTTTATCTCTCATACTAAGAAACCAGCGCCACTATATTAAAGTCGTATGTAATCCTACGTATAATCAAAATTATTCCTTTTTCCTTTATTAGATCCAAGGATGGCAAAAATGGTAGAGTTCGTAGTGCTCGATTAGTTTCAAGAGCGCACCTTTAAAAAGTAATATTCGACTCAACTTATTGAAAGCTCGCCTAGTTGTTACTTTAATTGTTTTGTATCTATTATTATTGGTTGAGAATGATTTTTTCGCATTAGTAACAAGTTGAGAATGATTTTTTCGCATTGGAGCTCGGCGCGGCACGTTTCCACCCCTGTTTACTAATATTGACTCCTCACACAACATTAAATTATGAAGCACTTGATCTTCCTCAAATGCAATAACCTTTCTTCCAGTCATTTTTAAGTCTTTATTAACCTTTGCAATGGAGACGCTCCAATGTCAATAGTTCTGTAAAAAGATAAACTTACAAAGAAAACATGTTAGTGGACTTACAAGGACTAGAGTCCAACGATAACTTATGAAGTAGGAAAAGCTAATACAAAATAAAACTAAACAACCATTTAATTGTTGACTGGACATTGCATTGAAACATAGAGGCTGATATGTCTAAGCTCTCTCGCAATAAAGGATAAAAAAACAGGTTTTTTGCTGAGAAGTTGTTGTGTATTGATGACTATTACATTTATTTGTGTGAAAGAGAGTTTAACATGTCTTCTGCTACTTTCCAACTGCAAGATAATTGCCCTGATAGTGCTATGAATTAGAGATTGCATAAAAAAATAGAACCAGATGAAACGCTTAAAGACCTCACATAAAGGCATGAACACATGCATAAGTTGTTTGTAAAATAGCGTCAACTTTTAAATAAAAAACAAGTCAAAGTTTCAATTTGATCTAAGATTAAAAATTCTTGATTTGTTAATTGGCCAACCCAAACCATTTTAGCTATATATATACACATACGTGATACACTCCATGCGGTATTTAATTCCCACAACGGTTTAAGCTTCTTTGCTCTGATTGATTCACTCTATAACAATTTTATTACTAAATCAGTAGCACAAATTAGTTTCCATGTTAAGACATTATTATGAATCATTTTGTTAACATAAAATCCAAACAATCGCGTCATTACAATTAATATATAACATGTATTAATACTTTCAACAAATATTACCGTTTCAACAAGAAAAGGGACGTGAGCGCCCATTCAAATGCTTCATGAAGCCCAATAAGTGTGTATAGCAACAACACGACGGAGCCAGGATTATACACCAACAAATTCAGGTTATAAACAGAAATTTTGGATCACCCGCTTATTCTGAAAAAGTAGAATCCGGATGTAAACTTATTAAACGAAGATATTGGTAATGTTCCGGTTTGGGTTAAACTTCATGGTGTTTCCGTGACGGCGTTTAGTGAGGATGGTTTGAATGTCATTGCTACTAAACTTGGTACTCCTTTATTGCTTGACTCTTATACATCTCATCATGGGTTAGGTCAAGCTATGCTAGAGCAATGATTGAGCTTTGGGCAGATGTAGAATTGAAAGATACCATCGTGATGGCTATGCCTAGACTTGTTGAAGAGGGCTTTTATACGTGTACTATTCGTTTTAAGTATGAGAGGAAATCTCCCAGATGTGCGTGTTGTAAGGTTTTTGGTCATGTTCAGGATGAGTGTCCCAAGTATAGAAGTTCGGATGTGAAGAATCCTAGCCAAGCTCCTAAAAGTTTTCTGGTTGGTCCTAAGGTGGGATTTCAACCATTCAAACAAGTTTTTAGACCTATTTCTAAAAAGAACAATGGCAATACTAGCTGCAATAAGAAGAAAAATGTGGAGTCTAGAAAAGAGGTTAGTAATCAAACCCATTTGATGTGCTTATTTCAGTTGAAAATGATGTTGTGTTGGGCACAAATGGGGAGACTTCAAATTTGGCTAGTAAAGAGGTGAATTCTGGTGGATCTTCATTCTAGAATGTAAAATCTAGCAGTCCTAGTACTACTCCTATTGGTGATAAAATTGATAAGCGTTAAAAAACTAATTATTGATGAAAAAGCTTCTCTTGTGGATGATCAGGAAAAACCTCTGAAAAAGGTTGACTGCCCGGGGTGATCATGATAGTGAGGATGAAGTAGAATCAGTTTATAATGACATGACACGTTTCCTGGCTTCAAAAAGGGTTAGATTTGGCACTAATAGTTTGCTGCAACAATAGATGGATAATTTGGATATAAAGATACGAGGTCAAAGAAATAGATTTCTTGGTATTAGTGAGTCATTTTTAGTCTAGTCTCTTTGTGAACATTCCTTTACGGAAGTAGATTGCCTATGTCACGGGCAGAGATGTGTGACTCACCCTCATCAATTGTTTTTTGAAGTAAAATTTTTTTACTGTGAAAACCCTTTACCAAAAAAAAGAAATTATGGATAAGAAAAACACATACATATTATAAGACAAAAAACAAAAAGATTGGACATGTTAGAGAGGGTCGAGCACACTTTAGCCCCTCCTCTGTTTTCGTCCCTTGTAGTAGCGATACGTGACCAATGAATATATGTAATAAACTTCAAATAAAG
>BQNB010123347.1:0-14034 GCA_026074375.1 Tanacetum coccineum
TTGCATCACAGTTAATGCAGGACCCCTACCGATTATACAATTAGCTTTTCTAAATGAAGAATGATTATCATAAGCCATAATGAATATGAATGAAAAAAAGAAACATGATGGTAATAAAATAAAACCATTTACATGATCCATATTAAGTTGTTTGCTCATAAGATCTCGTAATGTGCACAATAATGAGAATAGCAAACCTTTAACATAATGTGAAGAACACAAGTAGGATCCTTGATTGTAAGGTTATCAAATAATCCCATACCGTTAATTATACTCGAATAAGAGCTTGGGTGATAAACCTATCATAAGTAACATAATACATTAAGTCAGTGTACAAATATACTTGATGACAATGTTTTTCAACTTTCTCTCAACCTTTAACATACTTGGTGTTGAGATATAAAATACTGACATTTGTGTTATTAAGGAAGTTATCAATAACACCTTAAAAATGATATAGTCGAAACACGAAAATGCATCGTGAGAAAAATATAATAGTCCTTACAATAAACAAAGTATTATGTAATTAACCAAGTAAGTTATGGTTATTCTTCTTTGAAACGATTAACGCAAGTCTTAATTTAAAACTTATCTTATGACACCCCATAATTGACTTTAACAATATATACAATTGATGGGGAGTAAAAAAATTATTTATCAAGAAGTTTAAACATTAGAAGGTGTTTAGAATGGTCATAATGTTCTTTGTAGACACATAGTACACATTATGATGTCTATGATGTTATGACATCTTTTAGATCTTAAGTGATTAAAACAATCTTTCAAATTCATAGAACCTTAGTTTAGTCATTCATTGTTGTAGAATTATCTTACCACATAATACAATGATAACCAATTTGCTCCTACTGATCTTAAGATATATATGTCTATCAATTTAATAATACATGTAACCATAGAATTTTCATATACGATTTTAAATCAATCATAATATAAACATCTAATTGATTGTTTCCTATTTATATCTCATCTAATACTTGTATCCAACCTACTTTATTGTTAGATATCTTATGCAAGTTACAGTTAAGGAATATAACGATAAAGTCCATAATATAGTTCTTAAACATGATGAACTACTAAAGTAATGACTTATGACATATTTTTATGATAACTAAAATGTTGTATTATAAACAAATCATTTTATTGCAACATTATGTGACAAGATATAATACTATTATTTGATGTTTCTTTTGGTTTGCATTAGTAGACCAACTTGCATTAAAATGGGTTATGAGTATTTAGACAACCCGCAAGTAACTAACATCAATTGAATAAAATAAAATTAACTTATAATTAATGACTTTACGTAAATAAGTTAACTTGTCACAAAAAAAGATATTGTTAAAAGAAAATAGGAATTAAAAAATGGCTAATCAGTTAAAACATTATAAGATTATTAGTATGTGGTGATTTATCGTCATGAGATAAAATGAATATTTCAAGCTCTTAAATACATTTACATGTATCTTGAAAGTAGAAGCATTTATTAATTCTTCTTAAACCACATACTCTTACTGATTTTGCCATTACTTAGTTAGTCTATTTTGATGATTCTAATGATACATAAAAAAAAACAAGAAAACAAAACATTTTATAACATGTACGGCGATTTATAAGCTAAAAGTCAATGATTCAATAACTTTAAATATGACAGCAGTTTAATAGGACTAGCAGGGTACTCGCGCGTTGCAGCGGCGGACACCCTGTAATTAATAGGGGAAAAACAAAATGAAAATAACCCCGATCAGGCCCGGTTCACCCATTGTTATAGGTTCTAATCAGTTCTCTCTGGTTCGTTTTCAGGCGACTTTTATTTGCTAGCCGAACCATTGACCACTCATGTCCTCAGTTGAACCCCGTTGGCCCAGTCCGGCTATCAAAACTATATATATTTGAATATAAATTGTATAAAGCTTTGTGTGTTTTATTAGTTTGTACAATGTGTATAATAACATGTACTTTTCATTTTATGGGTGTTTTAAAAATTACATTAATTAATAATGGGTGTTTTAAGAATAACATTAAATGTATTGACTAGTCAATAAGTATGTGTTGTGAATTGGTTAATTGTACATATTGCATGAATGTTTGTATTATTGAATTTTAACTCTTTCTTATTTGCATTAAAGATTATACAATATGCATTAATCCTTGTATTACTTAATTTTTTGCATTGAATAAGGAGAGAGATACTAATTTGCTTTATATGTAGTATAGATTAACCAACTGGGCTTAGCTTAGTTGGCCACCTGAGGTCTCCTGAGGAACTTTAGGGGAGGTTGTTTTCATGAGGTCTCAGGTTCGAGCCTCACTGAGTTTTCCTTCTAGGTGAGAATCTGTGTTGGGCTCTACCCACTCAGATGTGTCGAGTCTATTACTCGCTCACGATAGATATTGTACTAACTCGCCGTTCTAAAAAAAGTAGTTTAATATGATTAGAAATTAATAACCAGTAAACTAGTTACTTTATTAGTCCCAAATAATAAACCGTAAATAAATATATTGGAATTTTAGTTCCACATTATTAGGGGTTTCTTTAAATGTCTTGGTTTATAGGTAATATTTGATACTAAATCACACTCCATACATTGTACCATGTCCATAAATGTACAATTGTTGAAAAAATAATTTGGCAAAATGTGTTTTTGTAAATTTTGGACATTATTTAATATATGTATATGTTATATATATTTATATTAGCTTGTAGTTTTGCGTTGAGCTTCGCAACGAGCTAAAATATGTCCAAAATAGAGTTAATATGAATGAGATATCGTGTCTCAAAGTGGGACACGTGAAACATAAAATCTGTAAATCTATTTTAGGAATATATTTAATTCTGTAAATCTATTTTAGGAATAGATTTAAAACCTGTTGAATAAGTTGACAAAATTAATTGTGAGTTGACAGAACTAATTGTTATTTACGTTTTCCATATTTATAGTGAAGACTTTTTCTTTAAAAAGAAGTTAGGTTTTTACTATAAATATAACTCATTCTCATTCAGTTTTAGAATAAGAAAGAAGAGCTCCATTCATAAGTTTCCTAGCAGTCTTTTCGATCAGAAGTCACTGTAGGTTTTGTCATGAACTTTTAGGCAAGTGAGGTCAGGGTCCCTGGCAGTACAGGCTTTGGACTGTTAGTACCTTGTGGGTAAACAGGACCGACGACATCTGATTTTAAGGGAATCGTGTTAAACACGAGCCTCGTGCCATGATCTTTTACTATTTTTTATTTATCGTTCATACCATCTGTCTTATGCTTCTACCCCATTTTGTCTATTTTATTTTCTATCATTTATTTTTTGTTAATTATTTATTAATTGTAATCTGTTTTTATTTTAATAAAAGTATACATGTTTCCCTACAATCTTTTTGATAAATTGGATTAATATTATTAACAGATTTTTATATATAAATTGTTTTCTGTCGAAACCAAGAATGAGTTTCTTTGGAAATCAGTTTTAAGCAAACATATTATAATTACAGATTTAGTATTACAAATCTATAACGGTTTTTAAAAGCTGTTATTCAAATCAGTTTATTTTGAAACCAAGATTGAGTTTCTATTAAACTGGTCTATTTGATTCATTGAAACCAAGATTGAGTTTCTTTGAATCAGGTTTGGTAAAAGTTTATATAGACCAAGTCGAGTTTATTAGATACCAAATTATTTTTACAGTTCTTAACTGTTTTTGTGTATAAACACAAGTGTGACCCTTGTGAATCTTGTTAATGTAATTGGTGCGCCAGTTACTAACATGGTTGCAAATCATGACGAATTTAGATTCATTGAAACCAATTGGATTTTCTTTGAAACATATTTCATAAAATGCAAGTTGTTATTTTATAAGACTAGCAAGGTACCCGTGCAATGCGGCGACGGATACCCGGTGAATAATTTTGTCACAAACAAATGTTTTTCATTTATACGTTTTTTCTAACAGTAACTTTATGAATGAATGTTTAATTAAAATAACTATAAGTAATAGTAAGGTCTTTCGGAAGTATTGTTTTTGTAGCAGGGAAAGAAAAATGTTCAACGAAGATTATTAACTAGAAATTAGCTTGTTTTCGTGCTTATGCATATAGTAACATTATAAAAAGCTTATACATATTCATTTTATTGACTTATGGTTTTACTAATTATACATTTTTTTCGTGCTTATTGTCATGCCTCGCCTAATTTTACGAGGTTACCCGGGATTCCGGGTTGTTCTACGCTTGACTAGAGGACTTAGTGGAATTCTATAGAAGGTGGGAGAAGGTCTTGGAAGCTCTCGGAAGCCTTTGGAAGCTCATGGAAGACCTAGAAGCTTCTTGTAGAAGGTTGTAGAATACGGGCCCATGTAATAAAGCCCATTTGTAGCCCTAGTTTGTGTAGTATAAATAGGACCATCCTCATTTGGGGAAATCGTCTCATTCTTCACTTGTATTCTCTCTTGTAAAGTTCTCTTTAGCAATACAAAGCATTTTCCCTTTCACTTGTGTTCATTTCTTTAAAGCTTTCTGATGCGTATTTTATTTTAAAATATATTTTATTCAAGTTTTAAATTTATAAAACCCGCTTTACCTTTACAAATGTACTAACGGGCAGAGAACCCGGTCTTGAGTAGTGTAGAGATGGTAAATCCGAGGTCGTCCCAAGAGCTAAGTGTTAATTAGTCTTAATTTGAAAGTGTCACGTTTTGAAAGTAGTTTTGAGATTGATTTTGAGATAAACAAGAAAGTAAATATACGGAAATTAAAAGAGATAGAAGTAATCAGGGAGAGAAGCGTCGTAGCCTAGCCATTACATTACTATCGTTATAACTATGTTTTCATGTGTAATGTTACATCATGGTCTCGTTGGTGGTTTCTAAAGTCGACAAACCTAAATAGATTATCTTAGTTTGCCCTATATTCCTATCGATCCTGAATCCCCCAAAAGTTACGAAGGTAGGGAAACCAGAGTCATAGTGAATAATCCCAACTATCATCAAAAACAGTTCTATTACCTATACGGATTATTAACCCTTCTCCTGAAAGAGATCCTATGCTTTTTAAAGTATATTAAGTGATAGAGGCGGTAACAGTGTTAGATCCCTACACTAGGGTAAGAATAATCATCCAACCCATATACCCTGCTAATCCCATGTCAAGTGGTAAACTATACATGATTATACAGATCTATACCACCCGCAATACAACAAAAACCCAGGGTTACAACGATATCAAAAGGATATCCAACGAAACCATGATCTAACAAGTAAATAATAATTATAACAATAGTAAATTCATGACTAGGCTAGCACTTGAAGTGCTTAGCTGCTCATGGTAACAACAAAGCAAGACTTAATAAAGATAATCATAGATGGAAAAATCATAATTCTTACAGGAGTTGTTTATGAACGATTAAATACAAAAGTAAATTAAATGTGATCTCCCTTGGACTTCTGGTGGAATTCTTTAAGTTATGCAGGTCTTGATCACCCCTCAGATCTGTGGTGGAATGGTTGATGACGAAGTGGCTGAATGAAGCCTATAGATTTCAAATATGTTACGGCGTAACCTTCTAGAGTGTTACGCCGTAAAGTGCTGACGAGGCTTTCCATGTTGTAGGCATAAAATATGTTACGGCGTAACTAATTGTTCATGTTACGCCGTAATGCTGACTAGGATGACTTAGCCTTCCATAATAATAATGTTACGGCGTAAACCTCATGTGTGGTTACGCCGTAATCTTGCTGGGTGATGTTTCTTGCCTTGAATAGGTTACGGCGTAACACTATCGTAGGTGTTACGCCGTAAAGTCTCGTAAGAATCCATGTTTTCTTCATTTTTACGTCCTTTTCCCATGTTTCTTGTCACATACTTGCATTTTACCTGAAAATAGTGAAATAACCGTAAAAGTATCGAATTCAAGTATTATAAGACAATTGCAAGTATTTTGGGGGGAAAATTGACACTAAAAAGTATCAAATATTTGATGTTATCAAATATCCCCCCACTTGACTTCTACTTGCCCTCAAGTAGACCTGTTAGAATGGTGTATAAAGAGATTTCTCTGATTTGACTCAAAGAAATAAATCTATAAAAGACTTATGCTAGAAACATCAAAGCCAAACACCTCATGAAAAAGGGGATCAAAAATCACTCAACTCTCAACTAGTCTAAGTGTTCATTTTTGAGGTGATCGCTCATCTGCACAGTCATAGTATTTATTCTATCATAAGCTTGGAGAGTATACAAATATGCACCAGTTAGAGTTAGGGTCTAAACAATTCTTAAAGGCAACATGGGTGACATAACACAGGTTTATTGGGTGATTTAAGGGTTAGGATAGACATGAGATACACATTTAATTGGTCTTAAGATAAAAACAGATAGTCATATATAATCTAAGGTATCCATAATTGGCTACTGTCCATCCATAGTCCAAGTCTTCAAGTGCGAAAACTTGATCATATCTTCACAGTGGGTTAGCTAATAATGAGATCTTGCGGAGCGTGCTAACCCATTCTTCATTGGACGACTTATAGTTGCACCACCTTTATACTTAGTTGGTTTTGTAATATGTAACCAACCTCATGAGTTATCACATTAGGTGGCTTATAGTTGCACCACCTTTTTCTTTTTAATTTTATTATACTCCTGGACATAAATAACATATCTCCCACTTAAGATAAACAATATCGAAGGTGACAATGTCGGGGGGTCTTCTATGATCAAAGTAATATGTCATCAACGAAAGTGCCAATCTTTGAACCATTTTCTTAAACCATAGACTTAGGTAGCCAGAGATTTCAACACAAAGACAAATATAGACTACAAGGTTGACTAAGGCGAAATGGTGTAACAAAACATATAATATTAGGTGAAAACATAAATTGGCTCAACAAGGGCGATCTAAGGGTATTTTGCACTTATTATATGTGCAAACAAAGGGTCTTTAACACGGGACATCGATAAGTCAGTGTAACTAGTCGATAAACACACATATATAGGCTTATTCGGGTGAATTCCCAAATGTTGCCTTCTCGAACCATCTATTAATGCTAATCATTTAGGTCTCGAAATGATGTACAAGCTAAGTTCTAAAGTCTACAATACTACCGGCACACTCAATATTTTGGTGGATTTTTGTATAACGAGATGAAAACAGAACATTGGGCTTAAACCTCACTAAGTAATAATAAAGGGTAATGTGTATTCGACAAAGATTAATTCTAGTTTAGTAAGAAAAATATGTCAAAATTTTTAAAATTGGCACCATTTTTCAAAGAAAACTAGAAAATCAATGGCAAAAATAGGTCAAGTGATAATTCTACTCACATCCCCCCACTTATTTTGTACAATGTTCTTATTGTACATTAAGGAAATGAAATAAAGAGGAAGAGTAGAATTAGAACAAGAAACTCCTTTGAGCAATGCTTCTGAAATGTAATAAGCCAGTAAAGAAATCAAGAAAATCTCCATCGTGAGCAAGGCTCATTTTCCCATGTGATCACTAAAACAAACTAAAAGCATAAAATCGTTCAAAGATAAATATACAAGTTATACTAACCTAACTCACTTTCGTAGGAATCACGGTTGCATTTAGCATATGCAACAAGCCTTTTAAACCACTTAGTGGCCCAAGTGGATGAGTGAAGTCTCGTGAGGGTCTGGGAACATACCTACAAAGTTCATATAGATATACAAGGTTTAGCAATGTTTAAAACATAATTTTAAGGTTTTTCAGAAAGAGGTTACGACGTAACTCCGGTGGTTACGTCATAATCATGTGGTATATATTTTTAAGATTTTTTTGCTTAAATGCTTACGGCGTAACCATACCAAGGTTTACGTCGTAATTGAATCGATTACGGCGTAATCATGTATGTTACACCATAACTGCTGCTAACGCAGCAAAGCTTCCACACGATTATGGGTCGAGTCGGGCTCAAAAGTTGCCTCCTAGCTGCTGGAACTTGCAAAACAAAGTAAAACATGCAAACCAACTAATATGCGGATAATGAAATTTATTGATAAAAAGACAGGTTGTCTCCCGACAAGCACTTTTGTATATTAACGAGTCTTTAAGTTAGACTCATGGCCACTCTACGTTTTTGCAAAATATAATGTTTCATTTGTGTCATTCATATTTGTCCCATAATACTTCTTCAACCTATGTTCGTTCACCTTAAATGTTACTCTATATTTTCCACATACTTCAACGGTCCCATATGGATATACTTTATTTACTGTGTAAGGTCCATACCACCTAGTTCTTAGTTTTCCTGGAAAGAGTTTTAATCTGAAATTAAAAACTAACACCTCTTCTCTTTCCCAAAATTCCTTATCCATAATTTTTACATCATGTCATCGTTTAGTTTGTTCTTTATATGCTTGTGAATGTTTGGAAGCTTCTGTTCTCAATTCATCTAATTGATTTAATTGAAGGAACCTATGTTTTCATGCTGCCTCTAAATCTAGGTTTATTTTCTTAAGGGCCCAATATGCCTTATGTTTCATTTCAAGCGACAGGTGGCATGCTTTTCCGTAAACAATCCTGAATGGAGTGCTCCCAATTAGCGCCTTATAAGCTATCCTGAATGCCCAAAGTGCATCATCAAGTTTATCTTCCCATTCCTTCCTATTCTAGTTTACGGTCCTTTCTAATATACATTTGATGGCTCGATTAGTGTTTTCAGTTTGACCACTTGTTTGAGGATGATATGGAGTTGCAAGTCTATGCGTAACTCCATATTTTTTTAATGTTTTTTCGAGAAGGGAATTACAAAAATGTGTCCCACGATCACTAATTAGAGCTTTTGGGACCCCGAATCTAAAAAACAATTTCCTAAGGAATTTGATTGCAACTCGAGCGTCGTTGGTAGGCAGGGCTTCAGCCTCAACCTATTTAGAAACGTAGTCGACGGCTATGAGGATGTATTTGTTGTTTCGTGATGAAGGGAAGGGCCCCATGAAGTCGATTTCTCAAATGTCGAAAATCTCACTAACGAGAATATTGGTTAGTGGCATTTGGTTTCTGGCGGAAATATTCCCTCCCCTTTGACAAGCATCACATTCTTAAACATACATGGCGGAATCCTTAAAAATAGTTGGCCAATAGAATCCAGCTTCAAAGACCTTCCTTGCAGTAATATCAGCCCCATAATGTCCTCCAGTTGGTCTAGCATGGCAATGTTCGAGGATCTCGTGTAATTCCTTACAAAAAACACATCGTCTTATAATTCCGCCAGGGCATGATTTGAACAGATATGGGTCGTCCCATATGTATTTCTTAACATCAGAGAGGAATTTCTTTCTTAAATGATATGTCAAGTGTTGTGGAATAATTTTTGAGACAAGTAAGTTGGCGTAATCCGCATACCATGGGTCGGTTTCTGATTCCTTTATGTTGATAACCATGAGGTGTTCGTCAGAGAACGAATCTCGAATGGCATCTTCGTCTAATTCTTCTAGCTCTGGATTTTCTAATCTTAAACGATAAAGTTTTCTGACCCCTTTTTATCCTTAATTTTGATAGTAAATTCCTGGAGGAGAAGAACGCACCTTATGAGCCTAGGTTTCGCGTCCTGTTTGATGAAAAGATATTTTAGAGCCGAATGATCAATGTAGACCACAGTTCTGGACATTATCAAATAGGACATAAATTTGTCAAAAGCGTACAAAACCGCTAAAAGTTCTTTTTCAGTGGTAGTGTAATGTTCTTGAGCGTCATTCATAGTTTTACTAGCATAATAAATCGGTCAAATTTTTTTTATCAACCTGTTGTCCTAAGACAGCCCCTACCGCATAGTTGCTCGCATCGCACATTCATTCAAAATCAAGGTTCCAATTTAGAGCAATTATGACCGAGGCAGTTTTCAGTTTGTTCCTAAGGATGTCAAATGACTTAATGCATTCGTTATAAAAGACGAATTTCGTGTCCTTCGTTAGTAATTGAGTCATAGGCTGGGCAATTTTTGAGAAATCCTTAATGAATCTTCTATAAAACCCAGCGTGTCTTAAGAAACTTCGTATTTCCTTGTTTTATAATGTATATACGAATGAGTTATGAATATATCAGCAAGTATGCTTTATATGAAATATTTATTACTTTAGTCATAGTAACGTTATATTATGTATTATATATGGCGCGGTTGAGAACGTGAAGTTATTACCTTGTTGATTTGATGAATTGATCTTTGCTTAAGGTGAGGTTTATAGCCCTCGCATTTAAATCATTTGATGTTATTAAATCAACCCCTCGAGGGGATACATGTTTTTTATAAATTGAACACGTATGATTTTATGGAATGCTAGGACCATTATGAGATTGTTTCCGCATAAGTAGCTATTGTCGAAGTCCCTTATTTCATGAACCGTTAATTGCCTTGCGAGGTGAACGCTAATGTATTAAATAGATCTATTGGGTTTGGCAACCTCCTTCTGGGGTATGAATCCTTGTGAACACCCTGTCAAACGGACGTTTTGTAGTTTGAAGTAGTAGGTATATGACAATAAAAACTTGTTCCTCTGGGGCAAAATTGCATAATGTAAAAAATATATGTTGTTAACGTTCGGTGTCATGAGCTTAATGCGTGAAAGAAAAGAGATGTTATATATTGTATTCGTTGCAATTTTTTCCCAAGAACTAATTATGTGTTCAAAGATCATTACTTATTGATTATTTTAAACTCTATGAATTTCCTCAACAATTTTGTGACGATTTAAACAGTTTTTTACCCAAGTACCAGGATTAAAGGCAACGATGGCGTGGAGGTGTGATAATTGGTAGAATACACATAACCATTTATACCTAAAATAACCCAATTACAAACCCAAACAAACAAAAATGGCAAAAATATGCTTGTATTTGTGTTTTGTGTGTGCAGGTACGGATAAGTCAGAAATCACAAGAAAACAATCAAAAGCGAGCAAGCACGGACACGAGAATCAGAAGAGTACAAAGCCGAAGCCCGAAAGGTCAAGCCTCAATCAAATCCAGTCAAAGAAAAGCCAATCATTGGTCATCAAAAATCAACAAAGCCCATTTCCTTTTATTATAAAACACAAGGGCTAAAATTGCAAATTCCCAAACTGTTTTATAACTAGATAGAGAGGAAAGAAAGAGAAGGACCACTTGTGCTATTATCCCAAAATCCAACAGTTTTAACTGTCGAAATAAGGGTGCCAAAAGTTACTATTCACCCATCGTCCTCCTTTCACCTCCCATGGTAAAACAAAGGGCAAATCAAAATTAAAGGGTGCTTAGGTCAATTCAAGTGATCGTTTACAAAATGGCAAGGAGAGATTAGTCAAATCAATGCTCTAAGTATCCCTCTCCAAATCAAGGGCCACGTCAACAATGGTGAAAGCACAAATTTAAGTGGGTTTTTGTGCTAAACTACTCACAAAAGAAGCACAAACGTCACATCAAAGAATGCCATGCTTGCAATCCTCAGGTGTCCACAGCTTGATTAAACGGCCTCAAATGATTGGAGAAATGATTGGTTGAGATTGAAAGTTTAGAGAGCAGGGAAAGAGGGCTAGAAGGATCCAAGGCAGCTTATAAATAGGGCCTCCCTCTCACACACACACAGAGTAGTTTTTTATATCTAGTTTTTAGTAATTTAGTCTAGCTTAAATTCATAATTTCCTTAAATGTAATTTTCCTTTTTCAAGTAATGTAATCAGCTTCTTTAATTAATGAAATTCAGTCTTAGTAATTAATTCTCATTTTCTAAGCTCTAATCTAAAGTCATAAGCTCTCTTAATAAGCCATATTGTCTCATTAAGCTATTAAGCTCTTTCAGTCTATAAGCTGAAATAGAGCTGTTTGAATTCAGTATTAATATTATCTAAACCTTAAATCAGTTAAAATCGAATTATGGATCTTACAAATTCTAGCTATTGGAAGGGGATCTTAACTGAAAGAGATTCCCAAGGACGTATACCCTAGCTTATTAATAATCAAGGGATCTTGTAGGCTGCAATATTGGTTCCTTTTTGTTTAGCTAAAGGAATCAAGTTACGTTTCCTCTTTTCATTCATCTCTAATTTCCGTTTAAATTGCTTAGTTAATATAGCTAATATGTTTATATGCTTATATTGCTTATTCTCTTATGCTTATTAGTGTTTAAATATCTCTTCTAGTGGTTTTATTAGTTATAGGAGTTCTAGTTTGTTTTTTGCTTAATAGTTATAGATCATTAGTATTACTAATTTCTGTCATAAAAACTCATAAAATCCATAAATAATTACTTATTAGTTAAAGATCTTAGAAATTTTACTTATCAGTTGTTTAAACATGAATGCTAAGTTTGTTAAGCTATTTTAATCTGGTATAGTAGTGTTGTACATTAGACTTCTCTTAAAAAGTTTTTCTCAAATCTTTCAAAAATCTAAAAGGGTAGTATTGATTACACTATCAGATTAACATAAAGTTAAGTACTGCTGAAACCTTTACACCACCAGAAAAAACGCAAAATTATTAACTGCCACGAAAGCCTAGATTTTTAGCTAGAAAATTCAAGTAATATTAAGTTTAGTTATAGCTTATCTTAAACTTTAGTTTTAGCTAATATTTCCTAGCTTTATTTCAAGTTAAATCCAGAATCAAAGCCAGTACCAGATTGCACCAGCAGTACTTTCAAGAGAAAAGTACTGCTGAAAAATTTACACTAGCAGTACTAACACCAGTTAGTAACTGCTACCTTTAAGCCCAGTATTAAGGTACATTAAAAATTAGGATAGCATATCAAACTGTTAATGACTTGAGTTTTTATATAGCATAAATATAGTAAGGTACTTTAATTTCACTTACTAGCTTTAACTAGCTTATTTGCTGTCAAAAAGATAAAAAGTCCAAAAACAGTACTTAGACATTATGATTTAAATTGATAATTTAGCTTTAAATTGGTCCATAGATATTCAAGCTTAATTAGATATATTATAATTAGTTTCATAAGTCCTCAAATATATTAAAGTCTATTTTAGCTTTTAAGCTTTTAAGCTCTTTGGATTTTGTGCTATCTGCTTAATTTCTGAGTTTGCTTAGTACATGCTAAATTAGCAGTTTTAAAAATACTCCAACTTAAATTTCTTTGCAATCATAGTATAAGCATTTCATAAATAAAAGTCTTAGAACACATTTCCTTTTCACATTAAGCTAATTTGAGCTCATAACGTTTTTAGTAAAACATAGCCCGAAACAAAAAAAAAAAATAAACCCCTTAGTTTCTGTAACATGCTTATTAATAAGCTCTTATAGAGCTTATCTTTGAGTTCAGACCATAGTGTTTTTTGTTAAAGTTGTTATCCATAGTTATCTTTACAAGCATTGCTTCATTGAGTTTTTCCAATTTAAAGCTCTTATAAAAATTCGAATGCTTATTGAACTTAATTTGTGATCGAGAAGGAAGAGTCTCAGAGGTAGATATGTGTAACTTTTGAATTCGTAGTCGTTTACTAATGTCCCTCCATTAGTCTGTTAGTTTCTCCGTTAGTTCTCTTAGATCTTTGCACATTAGTCCATTAGTTAAGTGTTCATTAAGCTTTAATAGTTTAATTAGTATATTAGTTAATTTTTAATTAGTTTAATTAAACTTTTATAAAAAGATAAAAATTAGGGCTTTTATTTTTAATAATTTTGGCAATTTTTCTTTATTTAATGAAATTTTAGTTTACATTTTTAGGGATTTAAAATTTGTTTACTTGCTTAATTGTCATTATTTGTTAATTTCGTAGTAATAGCTTATCCAAAATATCTTTGTTCCATTCAAATCAGGATCCGATAAAACGTGGTTTCAATTTCACTAGTCGTTGGGGAAACGACCCGGGTGATCATTCTAACCCGGTTTAAACATACGTATATTATATTATATTATATATTTTTGAGAGTGAAATTTATCGAGGGTAACTTGGTAATTTTCTTAATTACTCTTAAGGTTATATTATATATATATATTTCACGTGTACAAAATTTCGAATCAGTTTTTGGCGCCGCTGCCGGGGACTAGTGTTTACGATTCCTACGTTTTGTGTTTGT
>BQNB010123348.1:0-20114 GCA_026074375.1 Tanacetum coccineum
AGGGAGGACAGTATGAAACTATTAGAATTGATGGAACTTTGTACAAAACTATCAAAAATATTGCATAAAAACATAAATAAGAGATTAAGTAAGCTTAAAAATAGAAAGAGAGATGTGTGAATAAAAACAAAAATGAGTAGTTATGTGAGCAAAAAGAATTGAGAGATATTGTGAGCATAAAAATAAAAAGAGAGCTTGTGAGAAGAATCAATTGATGATAGAAGTCCTTTTTGGAAAGAAATTGAAGTTAGTGCTGGTAACTTAAAACTTAATGTTGTTAGTCTTAGGTTATTGGGTTATTTACTACTGTTAGGCATAACATTGTGATGTCAGTTTAGGTTAATGATGCTAGGCCTAATTTAGTGCTGCCAGTTTAATTTAATGCTGCTGAGGGTGATTCTATAAATACTTATATTCAGGGTTTCATTTGATTCTTTATTCGATTTCAATCATTCAAACACTCTCTAACCATAAACCCTAACTCAATTTCATCTTTGATCATCAAAACACAACACAATGTCAACCCTAACTTTTGCTGATACTCACAACATGGTCGCATTCTTGGAAAAACCTGCTGAAAGTGATGGATTTCATGAGATTATTGATTTTTTGAATGCTAATCAGATTCGTTATGCATTGACTGTCAATCCTACTATGTACACATCTTACATTCAACAGTTCTGGGAAACCGCAAAGGCAAAGACGGTTAATGGTGAACGTCATATACAAGCCCTAATTGATAAGAAGAAGGTGATCATCACGGAGACAAGCATTAGAAGTGATCTTTACTTGGAAGATGCAGGAGGTACTGATTGTTTTCCAACTGCTACTATCTTTGAAGAATTGGCACAGATGGGGTATGAAAAACCTTCTTAAAGGCTTACATTTTATAAAGCTTTCTTTTCTCCACAATGGAAGTTTTTAATTCAATAGCACAATGGCCTCTGCAATCATATGCTTGGCCACAAACCAAAAATTTAATTTCTCTAAGTATATCTTTGATGCTATGGTTAAACACTTAGAGGGAGGGGTCAAATTTTGATGTATTCACGTTTTGTACAAGTGTTTATCAATCAATAGCTTAGGGATATGTCACATTACAAAAAGATCTATGTTAACCCCTCACACACAAAGAAAATCTTTGCCAATATGAAGAGAGAAGGAAAGGATTTTTCTAGAAGAGTAACACCCTTGTTTGCAACAATGATGGTTCAAGCTACTCAAGCTGAGGGTGTAGATTCAGGCATTCCTACTGATTCTCAACAGACACCCATTACTACAGAACCATCAAACAGTCCAGGAGGAAACAGAGGAAGGACACTGCAGTTACTCAAGAGGAGACACAACAAGATGACAGTGTTCCTACACTTTCCAATGATCCACCTCTTAGTGGTGAGGATAGCATGCAACTAACAGAATTGATGATTTTGTGTACTAACTTACTAAAATAAGTTCTTGATTTGGAGAAGGCAAAGGATTCTCAAGCAAAAGAGATTGCTGATTTAAAGAAGTGGGTCCAGAAGTTGGAAAGGAAAAAGACATCAAGAACTACAGGATTAAAAAGACTAAGGAAAGTTAGTATGTCTAGAAGAGTTGAATCCTCTAAGGATAAAGATAGTTTGGGTGATCATGAAGATGCATCCAAACAGGGGAGAAGTATTAAAGACATTGATAAGGATGCTGATGTTTCTTTAGTTGATGATACCCAGGGGAGGTCAGATGATGCAGAAATATTTGATACAAATGAACTTCATGGTGTTGAGGTAGCTATGGATATGCTAGTTGGTGAGAAACAGGAGTAGAGTGCAAAGGAAAGAGAAGTAGATACTAGTGTTAAAGATAGTGATGCTCCTACAACTATTGAAGAAATACCTTTGGCTCAGACACTTATTTAAATCAAAGCAGCTAAACCTAATGTTGTTACTACTGCTGCTACAACAACAACAACTACAAGACCCAAGGCTGGAGGGGTTGTAGTACAGGAGCCAAGTGAGTTCAGAACTCTATAAGAATCATAACCTTCAATGATTAAAGACAAAGGCAAAGGAATCATGATTGAGCCTGAAGTTCCTCTGAAAAGAAAAGATCAAGTTTCTCTTGATGAAGATTTGGCAAGAAATCTTCAAGCTCAGTTGGAAACTGAACTAATTGAAGAAGAAAGGCTTGTAAGGAAACAGGAAGAAGAAGCCAACATAGCTTTGATTAAGTCATAGGATAATACACAAGCTATGATAGAGGCAGATTTTGAGTTAGCTCAGAGGCTACAAACAGAAGAACACGAAGAGATAACTATTGAAGAAAGATCAAGACTGTTTGTAGAACTTATGAACAAAAGAAAGAAACACTTTGCAATGCTTAGAGCTGAAGAGAAAAGAAGAAAGACACCAACTAAAGCTCAAAAGAGGAATCTAATGTCTACATATCTCAAAAACATGGGTGGATACAAACATAATCAGTTGAAGAGCAAGAGCTATGAAGAGATTCAGAAGATGTTTGATAATGAAATGAGGAGAGTAGATACCTTTATACCTATGGATTCTGAGGTAGATAAAAGCAAAAGGGAAACAGAAGAAAGTTCTAAAGGTATAGAGGATGAACTAGAATCTGATAAGTCAAAGAAGTCAGAAAGTATTGAGGAGAACTTTAAAGGCAGCAGAAAGAAGATGCTTGGTAAGAAAAGAGCAGGGAAAGAGCAACAACAAGAATCTTCAAAGAGAAAAAGTGGAGGATGTTACAGAGACAGATGACCATGAAGAAGTTGAAGAAGATGATGAAGCTAAGCTGAAAAAGCATTTGGTGATAGTAAAAGATGATGATATAGCAATTGATGCTATACCACTTTTCACCAAACCACCAGTGATTGTTGAATACACGCTTCTTAAAGAAGGAATAATGGCACATTATCAATTGATAAGAGCAGATGGAAGTTCCAAGAGATATTCTTCAATGATTAGGATGCTTCAGGATATTGACAAAGAAGATTTGCAGACTCTTTGGAAATTGGTCAAGATAAAGCATGGTGATATAAGGCCTGAAGATGAACATGAAAGAGTGTTGTGGAGTGATTTAAAAGTCATGTTTGAACCAGACATAAAGAGTGATGTATGAAGAAATCTACAAGGATACAAAGTGACAATTTAGAAGTTGTATGATTCATGTGGAGTGCACTTTGTAAGGTTTAAAAATGACCACATCTTTATGTTAGTTGAAAAGAGATATCCCCTCACACCAATAACAATCACAAATATGCTTAACAAGAAACTTCAAACTGATTATTGGAATGAGATGTGCTACCAACTACTCAAGCTTATGGTAAAGCAGCAAAATGGTCAATAAAAGGTTTGAATGCATCTTCCTGATAGTGATGAAGACTTTTAACATGGAAACTTGAAGATTCAGAAGATGAACATCAAGTTTAGGGGAGGATTGTTGGGACTTAAAAGACTTTAAGGATTCTTAGAGTTACTACTGCTCAGGTACATAATGGAAATTATGCTAAGTAGTTAGTACTGGTAGTATAAAGTTACCACTGCTAGTTACTACTGTTAGTATAATTTAGTACTGTTAGTATAAACTTATTGCTCTTAGTTGAAGTTAAGACTACTTAGAGTTGAAGACTGAAATACAAGCTAAGTAGTTAGTGCTGCTAGTAGTAATGTTAAGACGACTAGTACATGTTACTACTTTGAGTATATATTAGTACTGCTAGTACTAATGTTACTACTGCTTATGTTTGTTAGTACAGCTGGTGAAAAAGTTTATGCTGCTAAATTACAACTGCTAGAAGACTTACTACTGTCAAGAGGATAAAGACAGTTTAAAGAGATAAAGATTGTTTAGAGAACAAGAATACTTGTGAAGATAAGTATTGAGATATTTTTGTACAAGATATACATAATGTATTTATTTAAGAGATTACGTTTATGTTTAGAAAAGATTATGATATCTTAGGAATGTATTGTAAGTCGACTAGGACTCCTTACTCTATAAAAGGAGATCCTAGGGCATTAGTTGAGATACACAAGTTGATATAAGTTTTCATAGTTTTCAAGTCGATTGAGAAAATCTTCAAGGTTGTAAACCCTAGTACTAGTGAAGAGTACTCGTATTATTGATCTAATAATATTGGAGCGTTTAGTTATATCTTTGTTTATTCTTGATTACTGTTTTATTCATAATACTTCTAGGTATTAAGGTGTAGATTCCACATACACTTTAGTATACATACAAAGTTTCTACAACAAGTTATTTTGGATTTATCCAAGGTAATTTAACCTTAGACAACCTAAGGAATCGATCAAGGATTGAGATCAACAAAATCTATAGTATATCGTCTAATGTATATAATCTTATGTCTTATCAGAAACATAGTTCAAACATGACAACCTAACAACCCTCCTGATGTCGTAGAAATCATTGCTCAACAACTTCAGAACATCATCCCGAACATCATGACTTAATTGACTAACAACCTCAACAATGACAATGGTAATGGAAATGGTGGAGGAAACAATGTTTGCACCTACAAAGGATTTGTGGCGTGTAGACCTTGAGACTTTGACAGAACTAGTGGTGCGGCGGTGTTAACTATATCGATTGAAAAGATGGAATCCGTGATAGATAATAGCAGATGTTTGGCTAATCAAAGGGTGAAGTATGCCACGAGTTTGTTCATTAGCAAAGCTTTGACTTGGTGGAATACTTAAGTCCAAGCAAGAGGTCGAGATGCCGCTAATGCAATGACGTGGGATGAATTCAAGGCATTGCTAACAACGGAATTTTGTCCAAGCAATGAGATTAAGAAGTTAGAAGGCGAGTTCTGGAATCATTCAATGGTTGGTGCTGATCATGCTAGATACACTGATCGATTTCATGAGTTAGCAAAGTTAGTTCCACATTTGGTAACACCTAAGGCAAAGCGTGTGACAAGGTACATTGATGGGCTCCATCTCAAATATGTGGAATCTTCAAGCTGCTCCACCTGCTACTATTTAAGCTGTTATTCTTACTGCTGGGATACTAACTGATGAGGCAGTCTGCAGTGGTACTTTGGCTAAGGCTGGTGAGAAAAGGAAAGAAAGGGATGAGTTGAGTAAGTCAGAAAGTGTTGGAAAAGACAAAAAGAAAGCTAAAGGGGGATAAGGGTTTGTAGCAACAGTTCCTCCTAGAAGAGAAAATGGAAATTTTCCAAAGTGCACTAGGTGTAAGGGTTTTCATGCTGAAAAAGGACCTTGCATAGTATGCTACAATTGCCAAAGGCCGGGTCACATGGCCAAAGACTATAGAACACCGGTTAGGTATGCAGAGCCAATTCGAGCAGTTAGGCCAAAAGATGGGCAGAGAGCTTGTTATGAGTGTGGAAGTTTGGATCACTTACGTCCAAATTGTCCTAAGTGGAACCGAGAACGTAATCAATCTGGAAATCAACTAGCGTTGGAAGGGAATAGGAACACCCAAGGCAATGAGAACCAAGCTAGAGGAAGGGATTTCAATGTGAATGCGATTGATGCTCTTCAGGATCCTAACGTAGTGACGGATACGTATTCCTTAAAATATCTCTACGCTACTGTGCTTTTCGATTCTGGTGCTAATTTTAGTTTTGTATCCACTAAATTTGCGCCCTTATTAAATAAGAAACCTAGTATTGCAAACCCTGGGTATGTGATAGAAGTAGCTAATGGTAAGAAGGAAGAAGTTGATAGAATTTTCCATGGCTGTAGACTAGAGCTAGGAGATTCTATATTCTCTATAGACTTGATACCATTAGGACAAGGAAGTTTTGATGTGATAGTAGGAATGGATTGGTTGTAAAACCAAAAGGCTATGATCGTGTATCACGAGAAGATAGTTAGGATACCTGTAGAGGAAGGTAAGGTCACTAAGTCCTTAGATCGTTGGCGCACTTTAAAATACTCTAATAAAAATTAAACTGAAGGATTTTTCCTTGAAGTTCAATTCTGACACATCGCTAAACCCCTTCAGTCTTCATTTAAAGAATCATTTAAGGGTTCATTTTTTGAGCCATTAATGTTCAACATACCTAGTTGAACTATCAATCTTTTGAAAGTTGGTTCATCTAGAGGCTTGGTGAAGATATAAGCAAGTTGGTATTGAATGGGAATGAAATGTAATTCAATGTCCCCTTTCATGATATGATCTCTGATAAAGTGATATCTGATATCGATATTCTTTGTTTTTGAGTGTAGAACTAGATTGTTTAAGATTGCAATAGCACTTGTGTTATCATAAAATATGGGTACCTTCTATAAATAATGTCATAGTCAGTGAGTTAAATCTTCATCCAAAGAATATTGGCACAACATCCAACTGCAGATACATACTCAGCTTCAGCTAAGGACATAGCTACTGATTGCTACTTTTTAGCACTCTAGCACACAAGTTTGCCTCCTAGCAGCTGACAAGCACCTAAAGTACTTTTCTTGTCTAGGTTGCATCCGATATAGTCAGAGTTTGAGTATCCTTTTAGGTCAAAACCTGAACATTTTGAATACCAAAGACCGAGAATTGGAGTACCTTTCAGGTACCTAAAAATTCTCTTTATAGCAATAAGGTATGATTCCTTAGGATTTGCTTGATATCTTGCACAGAGACAAGTAGAGAATTAAATGTAAGGTCTGTTTGCAGTTAGATACATTAGTGATCCAATCATACCTCTATACTGAGTCTCATTTACAACTTTGCCATTGAGATCAGGTCCTAAGTTATTAGGGGGTACCATTGGAGTTTTCACTAATGAACCATTTATGTCATACTTCGTCAGCAAATCCTTGACATATTTTTCTTGGTTTATTAAAATGCCTCTTTCAGATTGTTTAATCTAAAATCCAAGGAAATAGGTAAAGATACCCATCTTGCTTAGTTCATATATTTGAGTCATCAGTTTAGCAAACTGTTTGCATAATTTTGTGCTGGATGACCTAAAAATAATATCATTAACATAGATTTGAACCAGAATCACATCAGTTTGGGTTTTGTAGACAAACAATATGTTGACTATCTTTCCTCTTACAAACTTGTGTTCAGTAAGAAAGGTTGAGAGGGTTTCATACCATGCTCCTGGAGCTTGTTTAACTCTATAAAGGGCTTTATCCAATTTATAAACATGGTTGGGGAACTCACTACTCTCAAAACCTGGAGGTTGTTTGACATAAACTTCTTCTTTCATTTTTCTATTTATGAAAGCACTTTTCATATCCATTTGATAGCCTATGATGTTCATGTAGGTGGAAAAGGTAAGAAATATCCTAATTGCTTAATGTCTTACAACTGGAGTAAAGATTTCATCATAGTATATGCCTTCTAGTTGATTGTAGCCTTGAGCTACAAGCCTTGTCTTGTTTTTAATGACAATGTCAGTTTCATCCCTTTTGTTCCTAAGTACCTATTTAGAGCCAATTATGGGTTTTCCATAAGGTGTAGGAACCAATGTCCAGACTTTGTTTCTGGAAAATTGATTTAGTTCCTCTTGTATGGCATCAACCCATCTAAGTTGCTTAAGTGCTTCATAAACCTTTTTAGGTTCTTCTTTAGATAGAAAATCTACAACAGACATTCATGAGCTAAAGCAGCACTGAGTTCCTTAGCCATAGCCCTTGTAAGCATTCCAACTCCTGGATTACCAGCTCAATATGTTTGTCTTTAGACCATCTGTTTTGAGGAGTTAGAGAGACAATGGAAGGGATGGATGAGGAAGGACCAGCTGGGATTGGAATTGCATTTGGTACTAAAGTATCCTCTGTTAGAGAGGATAAAGATTCAGTTATTCAAACATCTTTAGTGTTTGGGAGGTTATCAATGATATGATTATCATTGTTATGATTTGAGTGTTCAAGATGATCATCAGTTAATATTTCATCCGCTTGAACAAGATCATTTTGATCATTTAGATCTATTTTATCATTTTGATCAGCTTGATCATTTTGATCAAGTGAAGCACCATCTTCAGTTACAACAGGTTCAGGTTTCTCATAGGGTTCTATATAGAGAACAATATTGCTATCAACTTGATACCTTTGTAAAGGTTTATATGGATGAAGATATTCCTCAGGTAGATATCTTTCTGATTCAGCAATGTTAATATCATCAACTGAAGGTTTTGAAAATTTGATAGCTTTAGTGATTTCATCAAATGTGATGTGGTATGTTTCTTCAGTTTTTTGACTTCTTGTATTGAAGACTATGGAAACTAGAAAGGGGGGTGAATAGTTTACCGGTTAATTAGCATTTAAAAAACTTTGCTTATAAAAACACTAGATTCGAATATATCAAAGATTAGTTAACAATATGAACAACCAATATGTCTAACTACTTGCAACACAATCACAATACAAATAATAAATGTAAAGAGTAAGTAAAAGATAAGAGATAAGAGATAGAACAATCAAACCACAACACCGAGATTTATAGTGGTTTGGCTATGAAGCTCTTCTTCACCCTACTCCACTCCCTGAGTATCCGACTCGAGATTTCACTATGTCAACAAGCTCCCTTTAGGTAGAGAAAGTCGTTTACACGTCGCTTACGTTGTTTTCTGACACTAAGCTAAATCTCGAGTTCTAATCTTAGCTAGAACCAATCTACCACTTCACCAATGTATTTTAAGGACTAAAATACTAACCAACACACAATCTACACTATCGAATTTATACACTATCCGATCTTACACAACCACACAAGAACAAAAAAAGAGGTTTGGATCTTAGAAGAAGATGGAAGAAATCACTAATCTATAACACTTCGTTTCTTGGTGAATACGAGTGTTCTTCTATTGTACTTGATAAAAGAAGGAAGAAGATGAGATTAGATCACTTGAAACAAGATTAAACTATGTTATTGAAAAAGAGATTTAGAGAGAGAAATAAGGTTTTAGTGAGATAAAGAGATCTGCAAAATTCATGCTAAGAGGTCTGAAAATCTACATGGAATAGTGTAGTATTTATAGCCAGGACTAGGCAACGTCTCCTGAGGGCAGTCCCAGCGGTCCCAGATATATCTGGGGGTCGTCCTGCCTATTAGGAGGCCGCCCCTAGGTAGATGATCCCATTTTTGTTCTGTAGTCGAGAAGGTTAAATCTGGTGTAGAAGCTTCTATTTTGTGGGGGGGGGGGGGGAACCATATTTGAATTTTCGTATTTAAATAAAACATTTCTTTTATAAATAAAAATATTTTGTATAATTTTATTTTTGTAAAAATACTTTTGTAGAAATGTAATGTTTAAGAAAGATTAATTTCTTAATCACTAATCATGCTTAATGATTTGTTTATTCATAACTTGAGTGATTTACATTGAAATGGAAATTTACGATTAATAACGCGTAAACGTTTATTTTTATCATAAACGTTTTACATTTTGTCATCTTTAAAACGTAAAGAGGTCGAAAAATATAAATAACGTTCTTAGACATTATTTGTATTAACAATCTCCCTTTTTTGTTGATGACAAAATATAAACTCATTTTGTATAAAAATAAAAGTTGCAAGTTATTAATGAGTTTTAAATCAATTTCTCCCCCCTTTTTTGTCGAATCCAAAAAGGTAATCGTTGAGTGATAAAGAAATAAATCCAAGATGCCAAGACTCCCCGTTGATGTTTGCCTCCCCCCTCGTTTAGGTTACCAAGGGATCGAGCTTATGGGATTTTGCTAGAATACCGAGTTAGAAATACAAGTGCAAGAAACATTTCTAACAAGTAGCAATATTACGACAAATATATACATAAATGGCTATGTAGAAGGAAGTAGCCACCTAAATAATTCATGCAATTAACCCATAATAATAGAAATTCATTCACTCATAATACTAAGGCAAATTCATACTTGAAAATTATAAATATTTCAAGATTAGAACGTAAAACATAACATAAAGAGACATCTTAAACGATAGCTAGACTAGTTGATTCTTGATGTCTAGGATGCTTTAACTAAAGGATGGGTGGTCATTAATGTAGAGCTAATAAAGGAGAGGTTGGTGAGGCATTGTTGGGTGAAGCATAACCTTGAGTTGGAGGACTAGTGAGGAGAGATTCAAGTCAATGGATGTCATCTCTTAACTTGTGAAAGAGAGTTTGGGTGTACATGCAACAATGACAAAAACCAGAATGAAATGTGACTTGGTCATTTATGGCGGAGTGAACTATTGTTGTGGATGGTGAAGGTGGTGACGGAGGAATTTGTGTAGAAGCATTTTGTACATGTTGAAGTTCGGTTTCAATGATGTTGGATAGGTGATGAAGTTGATTTAGTTCATTCATGATTTAGTCCCTAGTTTGATTTGGTGGTTGAGAGGTTGGAGATGGAGGATTGGTAATATTTGGAGAATGTAGTGGCGAAATGTTAGGTGAAAGAGGAGGTGAAGGTTGAAGAAGAGTGTTGTGTCTCCAAGTGTCTATTATAGACATTCGGTATTGTCTTGAGTAGTCGTAAGACGGTTTTCGAGAAGACGACATGATAGATGAAGAATAGTAGGAGAAGAAGTCATAAGATGATGAAGAGTGAAGAAGATTGAGGGTTTATATAATGGGATTAGAGAAGAAGTTGAAGAAAAGCATGGTGTTGGGTGATAGGAATTCTAAAATTTTCTTGGCTAAACAGAGAAAGACCAGCAAAGTCTAGTGTAGGGATGGTTAAAGATACATAAAAAAGGGAACAGTAAAAAGTTCCATGACCCTGCTAGCGGCGGTCCCAGATATATTGGGGGGCCGCCCCATGTAATTGGGGGCCATTTTCTAAGGGTTATGAAATTTTCCCAGAATTCCTTATTTTTCTATTTTATGTAGAAAAAAGAAGGCTAGAGAGGGTTGTGTTTCAACAACTCCTATTTCCCAAGAATCAACTAATTTAGTCAAGTACCAAATAAAATAGATAATCTAGTCTAATTCCATCATGCAATTAAGATAATACACATTTATCAAGAATAAGTATAAGATATAGTTAAGAGAGTTTATATACGTACTAAAATATGTCATAATAATATCTAGTTCAATTCTACATACAAAGTTGTCCTAACGTGTAATCATATTACATTTGGTTCTAGTGCAACATCTAGTTTACTTATTATGATTATGATGGGCACACCGAACATCTTTTGGAAATTCCTCATTTGAGAGATTAGATAAAGGTTTCATTTTTGTTGGGTGAGAGATGTATTTATGATCATTTGGGGAGTACTCGGTTAGTTTGTCAAGAATTTTTAAGAGTAAAATACTGTATGGCAAGATGCCATTAAGGCGATGCTTGAAATCATTTATTCGATTTATGATAAAGTAAGAAATATTAAATGAGGTGGAGGAGGTTATGCAGTAGAGCATATAGGCTTCACAAGCAGATAAGAGATCTTTGTCAATATCAACGGTACATATGATGTTCTCACGAATGAGAAGATGTGCCGCTTTGTGATAAGGACATACCTCTTCAACGAAGAGATTACATGGATCCTCAAGTGCGAACTTGAACCCGTTTAGACGTTTCTTTGTTACGTTGTATATGATTGAGGTTGGATGTGTTAATTTGGTATAGAGGGGATCATTTGTTGGAGTAGTGTTATGATCGTTAATGGATTTTAGAGACCATTCATTGTTATAGAAACAATGTCCTTCAAAAGGAATATCAAGTAGCGTTCCAAAATCCCGAAATAATGCACCAACACGTTTTCCATTTATTTCGAATAATATGATCCAAAGATCACTTACTAGAATAAATTCAAATGTTTGATAAAATTCTATTATGAATTTTGGATTGAAGTTTCCTTTTAAGTAAAGGAAAGTTTAAAATCCAACTTTGAGTAGATTCTTTTTTAAGATTCCCTTGGAATCGAACGTTGTGTCAACAATTGTTCCTTCATGGATAGGCCGACAAGGTAATTTTAGATATGACAGTTTTTGAGAAGAATTAATGTGATTAGGAATGTATGGTTCGTTTGGAGTTTAGAGATGTATGTTTTTATGCATTCGAGTTCTTCTTGAGACATTCTTTTCACATAATCACAATAATATAAAAAAATTTGTATGTGTCATTCTTAATTTTCAGTTCCCTTTAGAAAAATGCCTAGTGTGTGCTTATATGCAACAAATGTGGATGTGCGGCTAACTCGACTCTAAAACAAAAACCTATGAGTTAACCTAAACACTCCTTAATTTAATTTTGCTCATCCAAACATGTCGAAATACTCATTAATTATAGATTTCGAATGATGTTCATGAGATCATTGTGCATGAATGCAAAAACATTTTTATAGTGTATTAAGAATGCATTTAAACATTTTTGTGATGTTCCTAACGTGAGAAATTTTAAAAGAAATTAGGGGTTTTGTTCATACCAAAATTTTTGACAAACACACAATTTTTCAAATCCTATGTATTCGGGAAGCATAATAGTTATACATTGTGTTATTATATTCCTAATTGTACATAATCAAGAGAAAAATTAAAATCCCCAATTTTGATTTTATGTTCAATATGAATCTTAGACACAAATTAAGAAGAGAATTAATGAAATGACTTACAATTGATGATCTTTATTATGTTAGGATTGATTATTAGTGTTGATTTGATCTTCAATTTGAGTTTTAGATGTTGATTTAGAGTTTTTGGTAGTTTTTATGTGTTTTCGTCGCAGATCTGCACAAGGAGGGGGGGTGTTTGGTTTTGAGTTTAACAAAAATGAGGAGACAAACATAATAATTCGACTGGTGGTAGTCCCATATCAATATGGGGGCCGCCTGATTAAATCAGGGGGCCACCCTATTTACGGGGGCCGCCTCCAGTGGAGGGTTTTTGAGTCTAAGTTAGACAAAAATTTATGAAAGGAGTGACGTTTTAATTTTCATTTCGCTAATTAAAAATGCTTTAAATACTTCGGATGAAGTAATTAAGTTGTCACGACACGGGATGGAACACAGACTAGAATCGAGACTAGAAGAAAAGAAGAACAATTTATGGAATGTGTTCCATCATCCTAAACCAAGACGAAGATATTTAAACAATTCACGTTTAAGGGGTTTGATGAGGATGTCGACGATATTGTCGACGGACGAGACTTTTTTGATAGAGATATGTCCTTTCTGGACATTGTCCCGAAGAAAGTGGTGACGAATTTCGATGTGTTTAGTCCGCGAGTATTGCACTGGGTTTTTGCTAAGGTCAATCGCGCCTTTATTATCGCACTTGATTGGGACGTTGTCGAGTTGAATGTCATAGTCGATGAGAGCTTGTTTCATCCATAGTGCTTTTTGGCATGCCTTTCCAGCGCTTACGTATTCGGCTTCAGTCATGGATATAGCAAGAGTGGTTTGTTTCTTCAAGAACCAAGATGTCAGACAACATCCCAGAATGTACAAATACTGCTAGTGCTCTTTTGATCCACATAATCTCTCGCATGATCCGAGTCGGCATATACTACGGTTTCTATACCGGTCCCCTTAGGATACCATAATCCTAAGTGCGTAGTCCCTTTAATGTATCAGAAGATACGCTTAACCGCTTCCAGATGAGAGGTTTTGGATCCTCTTGGAAGCGTTCACAAAGGCAGACACTATACATGAGATTGGGCCTACTTGTCATTAGGTGTGATAAACTACCTATCATGCCTCGATACTTGGTACTATCTACTGACTTACATTCTTCGTCTTTCGTGAGTTTTGTATCCAAGGACATGGGGGTTTTCATTGGTTTAGAATCTTCTAACACAAATTTCTTAAGCATTTTTTCAATATATTTAGATTGATTAAAGAAGATACCATCTTCTATTTATTTTATTTGTAATCCTAGGAAGAAGTTAAGTTCACCCATCATGTTCATCTCGAACTCGTCATGCATGATTTTGTCAAAGTCATCACACATGTCTTGACAAGTCAAACCGAATATAATGTCATCGACATATATTTGAACGATGACGAGATTTGAACTTTTCTGTTTGTAAAAAGCGTGTTATTAACCATTCCTATGTTATATTCATGTTTAATAAGTAAAGATTTTAATCTATCATACCAAGCTTTGGGTGCTTGTTTAAGACTATATCAAGCTTTCTTGAGTTTATAAACATGATCTGGTTTTTCAAAGTCAATGAATCCCGAAGGTTGTGCCACGTATACCTCCTCATTGATAAAATCATTCAGAAATGCGCTTTTTACATCCATTTGGAATAAATTAAAGTCTAGAGTACAAGCATAGGCTAATAAAATCCTAATAGACTCTAACCTAGCAACCGGGGTATAAGTTTCATCATAATTGATGCCCTCTTGTTGATTATAACCATGGGCGACTAACCTAGCCTTATTACGAGAGACAACACCATTGTCGTCTAACTTATTTCTATATACCCATTAGTTCCTATGATTTTCAAATTATTAGGTTATGGTACTAACTTCCAAACATCATTTGCAAAGGATTGATTTAATTCTTCTTGCATAGCGATTATCCAACTTTCATCCTTTAAGGCTTCATTCACATTCTTAGGTTCTATAGTTGATATAAAACAAAAGAAGTTACTTTGGTTTTGGGCTTGAGACCTAAGGGTTCTTTGGTTGAAGTTTCCTATGACATTTTCTAGTGGATGGTTCCTAGATTCCTTAACATTGACTACTTCATTAATTTCTACAGTTTCATACTCAATGTCATTTTCTAGGTTTTTTTTCGGTAACCTTAATTGCTTCTTCTTCATCTAAGTCATCATCCACCAAGGGTGATGTCTTAGAGGGTGGAGGAGTTTCATCGAATGTCACATTGAGCGATTCTTTGATTTTCATGTTGTTTTTGTTTAGGATGATGTAGGTTTTACTATTTTGGGAGTATCCTAGAAAGACACCTTCGTATGACTTTGGGTCAAGCTTAGTAAGGTAGTCTTTGGTGTTTTAAATAAAGCACTTGCTTCCAAACACTTTAAAATAATCAAGAGTAGGTTTCCTACCTCTCAAGAGTTCATAAGGTGTTTCACCTAAGATAGCTCTAATTAGGATTCAGTTTAGGATATAGGTTGAAGTATCTACAGCGTTACACCAAAACTTTTGTAGTAATGATTGTTCATTCAACATTTTTCTACTCATTTCTTGTAGAGTCCTATTTTTCCTTTCTACCATGCCATTTGATTGTAGAGTGTGTGGAGCCGAGAAATTATGTGTAATACCATTGGCATTACAAAACTCTCTAAATTGCACTTCATTATCAAATTCCCTACCGTGGTCCATCCTAATTGACACTCTTGGACATCCTAATTGGTTTTGTATTTTCTTACTAAATATTTCAAATTGTTCAAAGGCTTCATTTGTAGTTCTAAGGAATCTTTTCCATGTATACCTAGAATAGTCGTCTACTATTACTAGGGTGTAGAGGTTTCCTCTGTAACTCCGTACGACGGATGGACCGAAGAGATATATATGGAGAAGTTCTAAGCATCTAGTCGTTGAGATTACATTCTTAGCTTTGTGGCTATCGTGAGCTTGTTTTCCAATTTTACAAGCATCACAAAAATGTTGATCGAACTTAAGCTTAGGTAAGTTCCTAACTAATTCCTTAGATGCTAATGATTGAATGAGATGCATATTAGCTTTGTATGAGACGCATATTGCATGACCTACTTCTATGCCACAAACGCTCGCGCTCCATTCTTATCCTCACATTTCGGTTTGCAAGCACAAATTTTTGTTCTTTAGGCTTATTTCCTAATTTCATCACATATAAGCCTTTCTTCTTAATACCTTTACCTATGACCTTACCTTCCTTAACAATTTTGCTATCATTTTTAGAAAATATAACTTACACTTATTATCACATATTTGACCTACACTTAGCAAGTTAAATCCTAAATTATCTACATGCTCTACATTAGAAATTTTTAGCGAGCCATGAGAAATCGTACCTTTGTCAATAATGTTACCGCGTAGATTACTACAATAAATGATGTTACCTCCATTGTATGCCTTGTAGGTGGAGAAGAGCTTTTGGTTGCCCTTCATATTTTTAGAGCATCCTCTATCTTTTATCCACTCGTCGGATTCCAAGTCAACTCCAAGGCATGTCTCATGGGTCCAAAGTTGTTAGTGCCTAAAAATCTTAAATTGAATCTTGTGCATTTGATTGGGATGTGGGAAAATGAGAGGACCACATAACACCCATGGCATGTAACTTTTACGTTGGAAGTTATTCCAAGTTACAAGAAATCCATGAGGTTGGTGTTGTCGACGAACATTTCTTCTTAGTTGTGGTATCTTAGAACGAGGATAAGAGTTGTTGACCCTCCTAGGGAGTGGAGTTTTTGACCTAAAGTTTGGTTTAGAAAAATCCAACTCCTGGTTTTAACGATGGTTTATAAAATTATTTAACTTCATTATCACTAGAAACATGAATTACCATTTTATGCTTTGGGTCTAGGACCAAATGGATTTTTGAAAGATCTACCATTTCGTTGACCTTTCTTGGTGACAGAAGGGGTCCTCGTTTTACTTTGGGGGCCATCTCGTGCTTTCTTGTCGGCGGCGAACGCACATTGCGTTGGGGGGACGCCCAACCGAGAAAATTTTATTCTGAGGTTTTAAAAATTTTCTATTTCCTTAGTCACCGCTAGTGATGCTTCCATATGTGTTTTAAAACCCTAGACTGATTTTTTCTCTTAGAGGATTTTGATTGCACAAATTTTATTTAAATTAACGTTGCACTCTTTCAAATTGAGTTTGCTTAAAGGCTTCCTCCTTTGTTACCCATTAGATTTCTTAAGCCTAAAACAACGATTTGAAGACTCGGGGAGGATAAAACCAAATAATTAGGCCATATTATTGATGAGATAGAGAAAGGGAAGTTGTGTATGTTTTTAGAGAGAGAGATGATCGTAAAACACACAATTTTTGAGGATTACAACTGGATTTACATGACCCCCTTCCATGGAAGTATGGAGGGGGTTATATAGCCTTAACCTATTTATATTGTCGTTTTCTAGTCCTTACGAATATAGTAAATAGTTAAACTAATGTAATTTCATATAAGTCGAACCATTATTTTATTTGCTACAGTCTTCCCCCATATCGCCTCGCGCTACCTCGCGCTCAAGCGCTCATTATTTACCCAATGTTCTATCAAGTTATAAATACAACACAATAAAGGCTTCCAATGACGCTTTCCAAGTTGAACAAGTCCTTTTTTGAGTTCTCTGGTCTTAAAAACTTGTACTCCAGCTTGGATCTTCTAGTGTCCCAAGTTGTAACAACATGCTCGGAAAACCTTTTCCCCTAGATCTATGGAAGAAGGGAGGAAGTCACTTGATTTATTTTGAAAGAACAGAAGGGAAAGTGGAATTCCCCATTCCTAATGGTGTAGTATGCATATGTTGGATTAACCTTCCCCCAATCATGCAGCATGTTTGAAAAGTTTTTTCTAGACTCCTTTTTGGAAAGAAAAACAAAAAAAAAATTTCTGAATGGTGAAGTTTCTGAATCAGCTTCCCCCCAAACCAACATCCCTATCTTGAGCAGATTCTAAAACTTTAATGTAGCTTCAACCATCATATGTCATTGACTTGCACATCGGAATTTTGTAGAAGAAAAGCCACACCAAATACTACTGCTTCTTGTCATTAGGTCTTGGTGAATATTCGTTCAAGGGTACATGCGAGAAATTAGCAATAATTCTTCTCACGTATGCGAAATACTTCACAAACCATATTAAGTGAAGTAGTATACACTACTTCCCCCTGGAAGTTGACATGGTAACCAAAGTACAAATTTTCCCCCATGATGGTTTCAAACTCTCAGAAGCATCATTGTTGTGTACGCACATATACACGAAAAGTTCATGTCTTAAGCTCAAATCTTGAGATCCAAATGAACCATTACCCTCTTGACTTCACAAACCGTAGTATGGGATAAAGCAAGAATGAAGAAAACTTAGTATAATCAAGGTCTTGTATATGAATGTCGTTGAAGAACTTTGAAAATTATGCTTAGACTGTGAAGTACCATTGTCTTGGAATAGCATAATAATATCCCATGAGAATTGCTGATTACATCTCAACCTTTAAACTCTCTGGCTAACTTACCAACCTCGTATTCTGTCGGCTATTGTTGTGATCACTTGGTGAAGTAAACCCGATATACCAAACTTGAAAATGAAGTAAAATCCCCCAAATTTGTTACTTAAGCTTGCACTGTTGTTGATTGAAGAACGGTGCAAGATTAAATCTATAAGTACTCTATACCCAAGTCCTAAAAGTATAAGAAGTACATCACCTCTTGAAATTATCCACATCGACATCTGCGTGTGACACTGAGTACTACAACGTAACTCCTTTAAGTGATAGTTATCCAGGTCTTCAACCAACCACCCCGACTACTGGAAACTAGATAATTCAAGTCTCAATCATAAGAATTCAAGTCCAATCATAATCTGTATAGGTTCAAAGCAATCCCATCATTCGATAGATTGGTTTACAAGAAAAGGGTAAAAATAGAAGAAGTCTCGTGATAAAAATTAGAACGCCTTCGTGAAATCAAATTTACAATCTCAAATAATAATGGATACCAAATCACTCTATATCACTTATCATCGTAATCCGAATCCTTAGCCGTTTATCATTTTAGTGAATCTTATTCAGATCGTTTTAGCATTAACTATTGTGTTTGCTTTGGTGTTGTGGAAGGTGTTTAAGTTTGGTTCGATACTGGTGTAAATCACCCCCTTAAGTGGTATAAATCGCCCCCTTAAGTGGTATAAATTGCCCTCTTAAGTTACATAAATTGCCCCCTTAAGTAGTATAAATCGCCCCCTTAAGTGGTATAAATCGCCCCCTAAGATTGTATAAATCGCCCCCTAAAGAGTGTATAAATCGCCCCCCTTAAGAGTGTTATACAGAAAGGTTGCGCCGCCCTAATGAGTGTATAAATTGCGGCTATTCAGATGTATAATCCACGGCCTTTGATTGTATAAATCGCCATAATCATGCTTATCGCCGTCTTCAAGCGTATGAATCGCCGTATTCAAGCGTATAAATCACCGTCTTCAAGCGTATAAATCACTGGATTCAAATTTTCCAGAAAAACAACTTTTAAAACACTTAAAAATCACTCTTTCTGACTTTTTACTCGATTTCTTTTGTACAACCAAGTATCCTAAGGCAAGATCTATAAAATGCCCATATTTTTTTAATACTGAAAATCGTATATCTACTAAATATTAAAACATGAACTTCCGAAAACTCATTTTATTTATTATATATATCATGTCTGAAATCAGTATACGTTAATAAAATAGGCGGAAGCGTAACTTTTACATGTAAAAGGGCTTTTTCCAAACGCCCCTTTAAAAATTATAACTATGAAAAGTATATGACTTGTACTATAAAACTTATTATTGATAATGACTTGCTTTAGGGCATTCCAAACTGACAACAAATGATGGAAATGAGAAGCTAGTTACCTAACCCAGGAGCTACACCATTTTAACCCATTACGCCCTATCTAACACATAGTTTGGTTTCATCTTACAAACCTGCAAAACATGAAACTGAGAACGGTAAGTCATTGCGACTTAGTGAGATAACGAAAACTGTTTTGAGTCATAAACTGAAATATGAGCTGAACATTAGCATGATGTTTTCTGCATAAGTCTTGTGTCCATCCTGAGAGACTTTGATACTTGGCTACATGCATATATTTGGACTCTAATTAGTTCTAACTTATTACTGGATGTGAATTCGTAAGTATCTATTTTGGCTAAGTGCTTATAGCACATTTTGTCTGAATGAATTTGAGGCTATTTCTAAACTGGCTACTGACTGAGTAATAAATCTATCTATGAACTGATTTCTAACTAATAATGATCGAATAATCATTAACTATATTAAAGCTACATATAGTACTATTTTACAAAGATGAATTCTAATAATAGCAGTCTAACTTACTACTAAAACTGCATGCATAAGGCATGATACTAAATAAGTACATATCATACTATTTCGACTACCTGAACTTATTACTAATTAAATACATAAGCATGATATTGATTGGGTGTGTGAGCTACATAAAGCACAGTACTAACTAACTAACTTAAGTGCATAAGACAATATACTAACTGAGTACATATAAATCACTGACCGAGTGCATAATCACAATACTGA
>BQNB010123349.1:2395-20114 GCA_026074375.1 Tanacetum coccineum
GATCACCAAATTTCTGAACACAATAGGAAATGGGCTAAGGATCACCCACTTGAAAATATAATCGGTGAACTCGATAGACCAGTTTCCACAAGGCTGTAGTTACGTGAGCAAGCTCTTTTCTATTACTAGGATGCTTTCCTCACTACTGTAGAACCCAAGACATATAAAGATGCTTTGACTCAATCCTGCTGGATAGAAGCATTGCAAGAAGAGCTCAATCAGTTCGAACGCCTTGAAGTATGGGAGCTCGTTCCCCGACCAAATAAAGTTATAGTTATTACTTTGAAGTGGATCTACAAAGTAAAGCTAGATGAACTGGGAGGTATTCTAAAAAACAAGGCTCGCTTAGTGGCTCGTGGTTACCGTCAAGAAGAGGGAATTGATTTTGAAGAGTCTTTTGCTCCGGTTTCAAGATTAGAGGCTATAAGGATTTTTCTTGCATTTTTCGCTCACATGAACATGGTCGTCTACCAAATGGATGTCAAGACTGCGTTTCTGAATGGTAATTTACGGGAAGAGGTTTATGTTAGCTAGACGGACGGTTTTGTGGATCCAGATAACCCCAATCACATGTACAAGCTAAAGAAATCTCTTTATGGGTTGAAACAAGCTCCACGTGCGTGGTATGACATGTTGTCTTCGTTCCTGATATCCCAAGAATTCTCTAAAGGCTCAGTAGATCCTACTCTGTTTATCCGTAAAGAAGGCAAGGAATTACTTTTGGTACAAGTATATGTCGATGATATTATCTTTGCTGCATCTACACCTGAACTTCGTGACCTATTTGCTAAATTCATGTGTTCAAAATTTAAGATGTCAATGATGGGAAAATCTCATTTTTCTTAGGATTACATATTTTTCAAAATCCCAGAGGCATCTTTATTAACCAGTCAAAATATACCCTTGAATCTTTAAAGAAATACAGTTTTGATTCTTGTGACCCAATGGATACTCCCATAGTGGAGAAATCCAAACTGGATGAAGATAAAGAAGGGAAAGCAGTTGATCCATCACACTATCATGGCATGATTGGCACCCTCCTTTATCTCACAGCCAGTAGACTTGACCTACAATTTGCTATATGCATGTGTGCCCGGTATCAGGCTAGGCTTACCGAAAAGCACTTACTTGCGGTCAAAAGGATCTTTCGGTATCTAAAAGGAACCGTCAATCGAGGACTATGTTATCTGAAGGATTCTTCAATTGAACTAATAGCATTTGCAGATGCGGATCATGCTGGTTGTCAAGATACATGCCGTAGCACATCTGGTAGTATGCAGTTCTTGGGAGATAGACTTGTTAGCTGGTCCTCAAAAAGGCAGAAGAGCGCTGCGATATCCAGTACAGAAGCTGAATATATTGCTATGTCTGGATGTTGTGTTCACATCTTTTGGATGAGATCACAGCTTACTGACTATGGCCTTGGATTTAATAAAATTCCAATGTATTGTGATAACAAAAGCGCTATTGCCTTAAGCTGCAACTATGTTCAACATTCCAGGTCGAAGCATATAGACATCAGATTTCACTTTATCAAGGAACATGTTGAGAATGAGGTGATTGAACTTTACTTTGTCAATACGGAGTATCAACTGGCGAACAACTTCACAAAAGCCCTTGCAAGAGAAAGAATTGAATTTCTTATCAACAAGTTAGGAATGCGGTGTTTTACGCCATAAACTCTGAAACAATTGGCAGATGAAGTTGATGAATAGTGGTGGTACCTATTCAAATATCCAATATCATATGTGTATATATATATGTGTATATATATATATATATATATATATATATATATATATATATATATATATATATATATATATATATATATATATATATATATATTAAAAACCATAAAAACCAAAAAGATTTTTCCTTTTTAGAAATTTTTTATAAAAACAAAATACAAAAATATAAAATCTTCAAAACCAAAGAAAAATTTAAAAAATGGGAAAAATATAAAAAGAGGTAATAATTGCATGTCTTCTGAAAATCGATAACATTTACGGTATTAGAAATATCATTCAATAATGATACGAGGCTGTAAATGAAGTTCGAACAGAAGTTTCAAATGTTTTCAAAACATGCCAAATGGCTTGCTATTATTTCCAACCCGGTCATCATCTTAAAGGTAAGTATTTCAAAAAGAAAACTTGACCTCATAACGGGAATTTATTCTCGGGCATGGTCTACTTTATGACCATGCAAAGGCTTGTGATTACTTTGCATCACAACCCGTACTTCCTATATTCCATAAGTGTACGTGTCAGTGCGCTTCTATGTCAAAATAAGAGAAATCTTATTTTTATTGGTAAAAAGTTATCTTCACAATGAATCAGTGTTTTCAGTAATCACAAATAGATTTTTAAAGACAATTCGACCACTCAAAAATAATGACAACAGCTCTTTAAATAAAAAATAGGTCATTATTTAAGGGGGAGAATGCAATAACAAATAATCTGTTAAAACAGTCTTTCAAAATAAGTCACGCAATAAACGAATAAAGTTTTTGATAATGACAGATAACAATTTAAAGGGGAGTTAATTTATTTTAACTACAAGGGCTTTAGATGTCATTTGTTTCAAAATTTAGGGACTTATTTGCAATTTGAGACTTAATGAATTCAGGCTTTAAACTACATTCAATCAATATTGCCAACACTTCATAGTTGAAAAAGACTTAGGAATGTTTAGAAATACTCTCATAGTTTTTAAATGCCTTGAAGTTGATTCTCACTTGATAGATCTAAGCTTATATATTCTTCAAACATGATCTCGAGTATGTGTGCGTACAAGGTTTTGCTAATTCTGAGGTGTCAAAACCAGCAAGGGGGAAAGAGTAGATGTATTCCATGTCGGGCTTGGAGAGGTTGCCTTCATGGTTAGCTTCTTTTAATTTTAGGCCTTCTTTGTTTCTTTTAGGTGTACTATTTCAATCACATGATGGAAGAGACATCTCGTCATTAGTCAGTATGCATCATTTGAGTCCCCAAGGGGAAGTGTTGGGAGTATAATTATTTAAAACATGAGAAGAGTTCTGTTTGATTTAATTAATGTCTTACCCGACCGATCAATCTCTAAGCTTATTCTTAAAATGAGTAGAAATATTTGATAAAAGAGGTACACATAGGGATTTAATTGTCTACATCCGGGACTTAGTTGACTTTTACAATTTATATCATAACTATCCTGAAAAGAGAAATGCGCTCATCCAGGACTTAATTGACTTTGGTGTTGCGATATCAAATTCTTGAAAGGGTTAATTGTGTACTTTGGATATCTGGGCTTTATACATCAAGACTGCTTGATGCGGCTTGCAAGAAAGTTTTGAATCTACTTAAGAAAGGATTGCTGGTTTAGGGGGAAGCTAAGACAACATCAACACCGACATCACCAACCACACAAGCTCAAGTTACATATGTATTTGAATATGTTTCATACTCAAAGTTTGAAGCAAAGACTTTCATAACTTGGAAAGAAAGTTGAAGCAATGTCGAAGAGTGCTTGGACAGAGAAAGATCATATTGACAACTTCTTGAAAGAAAGAAGGTTAATGAGGAGCTTAGAAAAGGTCGTTGGTGGGAGATTGTACGAAGAAAACCTGCAGCTGCTACAAAGGACCATATGATTTCCATACGATGTTCTCATCATTCAGGTCAATTCTTCATATATAATAAACATGTGAATATGTACATAAGTAGTAAAAGACTTAGGCTTATGTGGTGTTCGAGTACAATGATTTTTCAAGAATTTTTCACAAAATTCAAAATCTTTCAAAATTTCATTCTCAACACTATATCATATCCCTCATACTTGAGGGGGAGCATTAAAATGTTCCTGATAGTTATTATGTAACATTTTGTCCACGAACGTTTAATCAATTGATATCTAAAATATCAAGGGATTAACATTTTAGATAAGGGGAGAAAATAGTGATTAAACTGAACTAATTTGTACGAAATTTGATCATAATAAAATGGACTCATGCACTCTAACTTAACATGTACTACCAGTACGAATGCACATGTTAAGGGGGAGCTTTTAGTGATGATGAAAAACTTTCAAAGTGTAAATCTTTTGATATTTATATCAAACACTTTGATTGAAATTTTCAATGATTTTGGTTTTGATTGAGATGGAATACCTAAAAGACCGACCATGTACTTAAATTTATAGAGTTATAAGGTGGTTAGGCATAGGTATTCAAATCCCATGATCCAGCCAGAACCGGAGGGATCTACCCAGGGATATCCACTAGATAGTGTAGAAGTCCTTAGGTATGATACAAAAGGAGAAAAAGTGAGAATCGGGAATAATGCCGACTGAGATGGAGCTAACACTGGAATAAACCCAACAAGGTGTTAGTTATGAAGTCTCGGTAAGCATTGAAGGGGTTGAAGAATGAAAAAGAAATGTAAGGATAAAGGGTGAAAAGAAAGAAGCCCTCCATACACTTAGGCAGAAACCAGGTCAATACATCTACTGTCGGAAACACTAAGTTGTTGTCTGACATTGAAGATAGTCATGGACCCAGTGACGCTATGCATAAACCCTTCCCAGCCACTCAAAGTCGGAAAGACTTTTTTTCAAAACTCACAGAGATACACTCATTTCTATCGACTTTCTCACTCCGAGTTAGTTGGTATTGAAAAGGTGGCACTCAGCTCCAGCCTCCGATCACTAAATCAAATGTGCACTATTGAGTCTAGAGCCAAAAGAGATCATCCATAAATCTCATTAGGACACTTATCAAATTATGCTTGCTATTTCACACAATGTGAATAACAAGTTAACATATTAAGAGTCCTACGCATTATCCTTGTGATTTTGCCAGAACATCAGAGTGATACTTATGTATTCACAATGACGATGGAAATCCTGCTTGAGCCAACATCAAACAAGCTCTTGGTAGGTGACTTGTGCGATTCTTATGAATCAAACTTGTGAACAACTGGAAAGCAACAATGGTGCGATTCTATATGAATCAAACTTGTTCCAGGTTATGGATCGACGATTAATGAATTTTGAAATACTAAAACTCTCGATGTGTCACAAAACCACTTTAGCAAGTGACACGTTGATTGATTTTCAAATCAATTTTCATTTAATCGGTGAGATAGTAACTCACTGGTTCACTCTTATCGTGTTGTCTGCTTTGAGACGTTCCGATAATGAGAACATGTTGAGTACGATGAATCTAATACATATGTGTTAGAAAGATTCAATACTACAGTTGGAAATCATGTCAAGAAGATTTTTCTTAAATTGAATCTACCTGATCACAGGTTGATCCTCATGGATTCGAAGGTTACTCCAACCAAACACAGGCAAATAACAAAGCCATATTCGTCCCCCAGATTTATTGCTAACTTTTTTTATTTCAGGAATATATAAAGATGGTCATGGAGGTACCTGGTTCCAGCTGACTCATAGATTCATAGCCGCATGCTCATACTTGACCGACATTTATAAAGATACCATGAAAGCTCAAGTACATGTTTCAAGACTTCTACTACTCTAATACCGTACGTCCTTCTTGAAGCGACGAAGTGTTAAAGATAAAGAACTTTAAGAAAGATGCATAATTAAAGATTTCAAGTTAACAAATCAAGAAAAGTATGAGAATTTCAGTCTAGAAGTCACAAGTTCACAAGATGGCAGAAGTTACAAGATGGCGAAACGAGATTATGCTTGGTTGATGATCTCAAGGTGTTCAAAGATCACATTCAAGACAAGATAAGGAACAAGCTCAAGACCAAAAGTCTATGATCACTACATCAAATTACAAGTTAATGATAGAAGTTAAAAACTATGAGCACAAGACTAAAGTCGAAGCATAGTATGTTAAGTTTAAATGTTTGTAAATTGGAGTGACCTCCCTTAGGGAGAGATTGTTAGGAACAAGAAATGTCTCGGTCACTTCCAATATTAACTAGTCAAAGCCCGTAGTTAGTCAATGTTTAGATTATAAGCTAATATGGCCCAAAGGCCCATGGAAAGCCTTACAAGGCCTATGGCCGGCCACCCTTGGACTATAAATACACCTCTTCATGCCTTGGAGAGGTGGTTGGTTGGTTGTATGTTTCATTTCACTTAATGCATTTCATGTTCTCTACTTTCTCTCACTAGAAAATACATCCTTCCTCCCACTTTCTCTCTCTAGTTCTTGGTTCATATATCAAAGAATACTTGTATTCTACATGTCCCGGTTACTACTTTTGTTGAGCCACCTCTGTTATCTGTAACAACTCTTCCTCCACCACCCACTCCTCTCATCACACATCTACAACAAACACCAGTTCCCACACCACCAACTGTTCCAAGCTCCCCACTACAAGATCTTCCCAACTTTGGCTCTTTATTCGGGTTTAACCAAAGACTAAAAACTTTGGAAAACAACTTCTCAGAGTTCAATCAAACGAATCAATTTGCTGCAGCAGTTTCTTCAGTTCCTAGCATTGTTGATGCGTACCTTGCCAACAAGATGCATAAAGCTGTCAAAACAGATGTTCAATTACAATCCGAAAGACTCAGAGATGAAGCCCAAGCTAAAAATGCAGACTTCCTCAACAAACTTGATGATAACATTAAGAAAATAATCAAGGATTAAGTCAAGGAACAAGTTAAAGAGTCTCTAAGATTTTACTGAAAATTAAGAAGACTGCTGGCGAGTCTGCTCATGCGGAGGAGCCAATGCACACTGCCAAATATTTGGAAAAACCCGCACATCAGGAGTTCAAAATAGGAGTTACTGATGATCAACCTAATGAAGAGACCTCTCAGCTTCCCGATTGCTTTTAGAAACCAACAAAACCTCCTACTCTCGATCGTGATTAGAACAAGACTTTGCCTGATGCTCATGGACTTGTTCAATCGTGGCTAAGCTCTTTGGCATAAATGGAAGATCCGCGTGAGTCGATAGACACTCTTCTTGACTTCTCAGCATTCATGATGAACCAGCTTAAAGTTGATACTTTAACTCCAGAATTGTTAGCCGGTCCAACATTCGAGCTGATAAAAGGATCATGCAAGAGTCTGGTGAAGCTCGAATACTTCTTTGAAGAAGTCTACAAGGCAACCACTGATCAATTAGATTGGAACAACCCTGAAGGTCAGCAATATCCACATGATCTACGAAAGCCACTTCCATTGATACCTAATTCTTGAGGTCGTCGTGCCATACCTTTTGATCACTTCATCAACAATGACCTTGAATATCTAAGTGGTGGTGTCTCAAGCCGAAAATATACCACTTTAGTAACGAAGACCAAGGCTGCAGATTACGGGCACATAAAATGGATTGAAGATTTGGTCCCTAACAGTATGTGGAGTCAAGTTCCGGTTAGCTACGATAAAAATGCTCTCTGGGGAATCTCACATTGGGGACGAAAACTACAACAATTCTATGGATTTGCGGTTAACAGGGAATCTGCTCGCAATGTCTACTCCAAACGCAGAATCATTGCTGTCACAAATCTTCAAATAATCGAATGGCACAATTACAAGCATCTGGATTGGATCACTATTCGTAGAGATGATGACAAGTTATACAAATTCAAAGAAGGCGACTTCAATAGACTTCGCATTCAAGACATAAAAGACATGCTGCTTCTTCTTGTTCAAGGCAAATTGACAAATCTCACTGTTGAAGAACGCCTAGCTTTTAATGTCTCATTGAGAATATTTACAAGAAGCGTTGTCATCCAAAGGCGTGTGGAAGATCTTCAATTAGGTGTTGAAAGTTACCAAAAGAAGCTCAACCTCACAAAGCCGGATACGTACAAACCATTTCTTAAAAGAAAGGAAGCTTACACAGCATACTCCAATCCCAGAGGTTTCATTTACCAGAACAAAGACAAAAAGAACAGACTGATGCGTATTGATTAACTACACAAGTTCAGTAACGGTACACTCAATGATGTTCGAACTGCTCTTAATAACCATCTAAAGGAAATTCGGATGGAGTATCTGCCACAGACTATCTTGAGACAAAGTGACAAAGACAAAGCAGGAGCGATGCTCTAGTCGATTGATAAACAACTAAAGACCAGGAGGATTATGCAGAGCTTGGAGAAATTTGTTAGTGGGAGACCATACGAGGGTGACTTTCGATTGTTGCAAAGGACCATATGATTTATCATATGATGTTCTTATCATAACAGGTCAATCCTCGTGAATAATTAAAACTTGTGAATTTGTGTATATGTAGTATAGACATTATGGTGATATTAAGGAGTGCTCGAGTACAAATGTTTTAAAGAATTTCTTAGTGAATTCAAAATTTTCAAATTATTGTACTTATCACTGTCTTATAAACCCTCAAAATTTGAGGGGAGCATTAAAATGTTCCTGTTAGATATTATGTAACATTTTGTCCCCGAATGTTTAATCAATTGATTTCCAAAATATCAAGGGATTAAGATTTTGGATAAGGGGAGAAAATGTTATTAAACTGAATCTAACTTGTATTGAAATGTGTGATCATATAAAATGGACTCAATGCACTCCACACTTAGCATGTACTACAATTACGATGCACATGTTACGGGGGAGCTTTTAGTAATAATGAAAAAACTCTCAAAGTGTAAATCTTTTGATTGAACTTTTCAATGATTTTGGTTTTGATTGTGATGGAATGCCCAAAAGACCAACCATGTACTTAAATTTATGCAGTTATAAGGTGGTTAGGCATAGGTATTCAAATCCCATGATCCAGCCAAAACCGGAGGGATCTACCTAGGGATATCCATTAGTTAGTGTAGAAGTCCTTAGGTATGATACAAAAGGAGAAAAGTGAGAATCAGGAAAAGTACCAACTGAGATGGAGCTAGCACTGGAATAAACCCAACAAGGTGTTAGCTATGAAGTCTTGGTAAGTGCTAAAGGGGTTGAATAATGAAAAAGAAATGTAATGATAAAGGGTGAAAAGAAAGAAGCCCTCCATACACTTAGGCAGAAACCAGGTCAATACATAATCTGTCAAAAACACTAAGGTGTTGTCTGACATTAAAGACAGTCATGGACCCCGTGACGCTAAGCACAAACCTCCCTAGCTACTCATGGTCTCTCAACAGACTCTTATTTCATTTCTCACAAAGATTACACGCATTTCTATCGACTTTCTCACTCTGAGTTAGTTGATATTGAAAAGGTGGCAGTCTGCTCCAGCCTTCGATCACTAAAACTAAAGAGCACTATTGAGTCTAGAGCCAAAAGAGATCATCCATAAATCTCATTAGGGCACTTGTCAAAATTATTCTTGATATCTCACACAATGTGAATAACGAGAAATATATAAAGAGTCCTACGCATTATCCTTATGATTTTGCCATTACATCAGAGTGTAAAGTTTAGGATGAACTTTAAAGTTTAGGATTTTGCCATTACATTTTGCCATTACATCAGAGTGTAAAGTTTAGGATTTTGCCATTACATTTGAATTCAAAATTTATTTTAAATTAAAACATTTCTTGTAAATACAAAAATATTTTGTCTAAATTTTGTAAACTTGTTGTGTTACATTTTGTAAAAATGTAAAGTTTAGGATGAACTTTAAATACCTTTGATCATTAAATAAATTTAGCATTTATTTATTCATACCTTTAAGTGATTAGTGTCGAAATGAAAAATTACGACTACTAACTTGTTTACATTTAATTTTACGTGGATCATTTTTATATTTTGTGATAATCAAAACGTATAGAAGTCGAAAAATATAAATAACATTTTTAGACATTAATTATGTTAACAATCTCCCCGTTTTCGATGATTAAAAAATCTTAACTCATTAAATGTAAAATTATATTTAAATAAGTTTTTAGTAAGTTTATTTCATTTCTCCTTCTTTTTGTAGAATCAAAAAGGCTTTGTTGATGTAGAAGTATGAATTCGACAGAATAAACGCTCCCCCTTGATGTGTGCTCCTCCTTGTTTGAGGGCACCAAGGAATCGAGCTATGGTGACTTTGCTACTAAACAGAGTTAGAGACATCATGGACAAGCTAAGTACATGTTTCAAGACTTCTGGCTACTCTGATACCGTACGTCTTTCTTGAAGTGACAAAGTATTAAAGTCAATGAATTTCAAAGAAGTTTTCGTCACTCTGATGCCAAACGTCTTTCCCGAAGTGCCGAAGTATTAAAGTTAAAGAACCTTAAGAGAGATGCATTATAAAGCTTTTCAAGATAACGTATCAAGAAAGGTATGATCATGTCGGTCCAGAAGTCACAAGTTCACAAGATGGCAAAGGTCACAAGATAGGGAAAAGAGATTATGCTTGGTTGATGATCTCCAGGAATGTGTTCAAAGATCACATTCAAGGCAAGTTAAGGACATGCTCTAACCTAAAAGTCAATGATCACTACATCAAATCACACGTCAATGATTAAAGTTGAACGAGCTCAAGAATAAAGATAAAGCATAGTATGCTAGGTTTAAGTTTTTGTAAAATGGAGCGACCTTCCTTAGGGGGAGATTGTTAGGAATACGAAAGTGTCAGTCGCTTCCATAGATAATAGGCATTAGCTCGTTAAGTAATTTTTGGAAACTTACATAGTTAGTTAGCTAAAGGCCCATGGATAAACACATGCAAGCCCAAGCCCTCCATCCATTGTAAGTATATAAACACCTCTCCATGCCTTGGAGAGGTGGTTGGTTGTTCATTTTTACACACATTAATATATGTTTACTTTCTCTCTCTAAGTGTTCATCCAACCCTTTCTCTTACTAAAACAATCTCTTTCCCTCACATCTAGTATGTTATTAGATTAGTCTTCAAATAACAACCTACATGACGACACATCAAGTTTTTGGCGCCGTTGCCGGGGAGTGAAGTTGTTTAATCTTTATTTTTATTTAATATTTTGGTTTTAACACTAGTTTAACTTAACCCCTAGAATTAGTGTAATTTAGATTAGGGTAAAACTCTGAATATTTATTTATTAACTGCTTGTGTGTTTATTTTATTTGCTTTGTTTTATTGTTTTCTGTACACTGTTCTGGTCGATAACCTGATACGGCATATTCAGATAAATTGAATATGGCGTATCTAACTTTCTTAACCAATACAGCGTATCCAATTCAGCTGACTGATACGGGGTATTTAGATCAATTGAATACGGCGTATCGATCGCCTAATATAACAGCAGACACATATTCTTCGTATCTGGATTTCGTGTTTAGTTATCTATATTACCTTCCTTCAGAGTAAATCATGTTGATATCTTGACTTTGGTTTCAGGGTGTGCTTACTACTTAAGATCAAACATGGGAGTTATATCTAAGACTATGACGGAACCTACTCCGAGATAATACAATGAGGAGGTTCGAGCTAATTATGGCCTGAATGCTACAGCACATGGATTCAACAAAAATGCTAAATTCAATACTCGGTGACGAATTTTTGAAAATACTACGGGATAATGCTTTCAACGAAATTGACGAAGGTGACGTAGTCGACCACACTACAAATGTTCTGGCAATACTTGAGATACTTAAAATTCCCGATGTTAATCCCAATCAACTTTGACTGCATGTTTTCCCGCTCTCACTTACTGGAACCGCACAAAATTGATGGATGGATGAGGTAGATGGCAAAGTCACCACTTGGGGTGTATTAACAGAAAAATTCTTTCACAAATACTACCCACTATCTGATACCTGCAATAATACATCATTTTGCGATTACATGGATGACGGGCCAGATAATCTTGACTTTGTTAATTGGTTGAACTCCAAGTTTCAAAACCATTAGAAAATGGATGGAAAAACAAAAAATGCACTGTGGGAATTTTAGATAAAAAATTGTAATGATGAAGTATCAATGGATGACGTACTATCATGTGACGACGAGTCCAACAACACAAACCACCTAATGAACAATGTTGACCCATTTTTCAAACCTTATCTTGATGCTCAAGAAGAGAAGAATGTCTATACGATTGAAAAGGATCAATAATGTTTTAATAAACATGAACTGAAAATTTATGGGCGCAACATCAGTGAATTGGGCGAAGTCTCAATTAATAATGATAAAGATAAGTTGCTCGATGAAGAATTGTGCGAGTCTAAAAAATTTGAAGTAATACGGTACACGCTAGGACCAAATGAGCAATACGTTGTGTAAAACCCCATATTTATGATCACTACTTAATTAAAATTTATAATTAATCTCTAAATTTTAAATAATTTATTTTATTATCTTAATCGATATTTATTTAAAATCATCGATTTTAGAAACCCTCGTGAACCTTACAATTTAATTTATCCATTTTATAATCGAGAAATCAACGACTCCGTTGTAACACCCCCATTTTTACATATAGCAGCGGAAGCTAATCTGGGGTACTACTTCATGGATATAACAATCATAATCATAGAAAACGACCCAAAAGAGACGTTTATTCAAAAGATATGTTATCATTCATTTCAAATCAGAGTTTTATAAAGGCAGGTCCCAAAATCTAGTTACATACAATGTGAATGATAACAAGTTTAGCCATCTTCGAGTCCATGCCACTCCGTGCCGTATATTGCTCAATAACCTGAGATAAACATGCTAAAAAGTCAACACAAAGGTTGAGTGAAATTCATAGGTTTAATAAACAGTTTGAATAGTGTAATAATTGTACAAACACAATTATTATGAAAATGTTATTGTTATGATCTTGGGTCATGTTATTATATACCCGTTATTTGTAATAATTGCAACGAATGCAATTATCGTAGTAATAGTGTATTACTGCGTTATTGTCTTGTTTGGTTTGTCTGGTATAGTATATTCTGGTCTAAGCTTATGGCACACAAACTAACTAGTGTATATATATACCCAAAATGATGTGATATATATATATATATATATATATATATATATAGAGAGAGAGAGAGAGAGATAATGGCCCTTGGTGTAGGTAATTGCCATATACCTATGAAATTCAAATATAGTGTGTTTGGTTACCTATCCAGCTAACACAAACAGGATTCGTCAATCCTGATAGATCAATCCACAATATTTGCGTTCACCCGTAAGTGATTAATGGTCCATGATAATGAGGGACTTTTGGCATAATGTAACTTAGACAGTAGCTGTAATAGTGTATCAGGATAGCATATAACTTGTAAAAACACTTGTATTCCTGGTTTAAGCATGTATAAGTCTTTGAAAAGTAATCACATTGTTATAAGATAAACGAGTATGTAAAAGAGTTTGTAACAAGCATGTATCCCCCTCGCGGGTTTATAAAATATGTAAAATAAGTAAAGGCGAGGTTATGAACTTCACCTGATAGGTAGATGTAATAAATATTTCAAAATGAAAGCTGACGATCTTATCACAATCTTAACCGGGAAATGTCCAAATTGCCATGCAAGCTTATGTTAACATTTTGAAATATGTCCCGGTTAAGATTATAATTATAAAACATGTCCAAATTGCCATGCAAGCTTATGTTAACATTTCAAAAGATATTTATAAGTTATAATAAACTAAAATATGAAGTTTTAATGTAACGCAAGTTTAAAATAACGATTCGTTAGGCTAGGAAGCAAAACGGGTCAAATTAGGGTTTCAAAACGTAAACGCGCGGGTTTTAAGTTCAAATTCCTTAATTAATCAATAAAGTGGTTATTTTAACATTAGTTAAGCATGCTAGGATAGATTATAACAATATTTAATCATTATAACATTTAGTTTTAAGAAAAACGCGAAATTAGGGTTTCGGGTGTACGGTTTTGGATCAAAATGGAAAATGAGCATGAATTGAGTTATGAAACTTTAACAAGAGTATATTTAGGATCATATGAACATTATAAGCCTTGGGGTTTGCACTTTTAACGAATGTTGGATCCTTCCAGTTTAAAAGATAAACCAAGTAAACCTTGTACTTTGGAAAGTAACCATAATAGACCCCTATGTTTATAACTTTGATAAAATACATATTCACCCCCTTTAGTTATATAGTATCAGAAAGTTTACGATAATACCCCTTGCATGGATTATAATTACAAAACATGTCCAAATTGCCATGCAAGCTTATTTTAACATTTTAATAAACATTTATAAGTTATAATAAACTAAAATATGAATTTTTAACATAATGCAAGTTTAAAATAATGATTCGTTAAGCTAGGAAGCAAAACGGGTCAAATTAGGGTTTCAAAACGTAAACGCGCGGGGTTTAAGTTCAAATTCCTTAATTAATCAATAAAGTGGTATTTTTAACATTAAAAAAAAAATTTTAAAAAGCATGCCTAGTAGGATAGATTTAAAAAACAATATGTAGGAATCCCTAGATCATTCCATGGATGAAAAACCACAAGATCAATGGCAATGAAAAGATTACAACATCTAAAGAACTTTTGATTGAAAAAGGAAATAAAGAGTTTGCTACAAACCCCTTAAGATGAAAAATTGTGATAATGAATACTAACCTAATTTTGTCTAAACTAGGTGTATTTATACTAATAGGATTTGCCTTTAGGATGTCATTTTGGGCCTTTTTACATCTTGGCCCGTAACATAATAACATCATTAACATGTCTTTCGAGCTAGACTTTGTCTTGCAAACTTCGAGTTACCAAAGCTTCTTTGTTCGGATCCATTATTGTGATCCTAACAATCTACCCCTAGATGAGGCATGATAAGTTTAGCTCACAGCGTGCTTGTCTCTTTTAGCTCGTTGTAGAGGGGTACTCACCTTGATTGCTTGGTAATTCAATCTTTAAAACCTTTGAGCATGATCTTCAAACTAGATGTGATGGACTTGATCTTTATCTTCGAACTTGTTAAAGCTTTCTTCTCTAATAACTTTGTGGATCTTTCAATTCTTTTTACTTTGCCATACGCTGATACTTTAGCTCACATCTCATATCTTGTTTGAATCTTGAAAAGCTTGATGATTTATCTTCTCTCCCGTCATTTGACGTTTGCATCTTGAAGAAACATTGAACTTTCCAGAGATTAATGCAAAGCATTTGAAGGTAAGCTTTTCCTTGATTACTTAGATACTGTGGGATGGATATGAGCACATTTCCTTGAATCGGTTTACTTAAGTCGTCATTCGACAATAGAACAATTAGTCACCACAACAACATTTTGTTATGTCAAATGCTACTTAATGTGTTCTAGAAAAAACATTTTTGTAACACACAAGGTTTATATTTTTTGAAGGGACCGATGATAGACGATACTACAAACTGGTTCGGTACATTTAACCACTGAATCGTGAGGATCAATGAATACAGTATAAATACGTAATGTCAGACCTGTGATCAGATAGATTCATTCTAAGAACCTTCTTTGACAGGTTTTGCCCGCACGTGACGCAGCTAGTTTCCTCTAAAACCTAAGTATCAGATTCCCAATGTTACGCCGTTCTCTAGACCAGATGTCCGAAACACCACACTATAAGTATTTCAACTTAAAGAATGTAAAGAGTATTCATAAACAGTTACTATCTGCTGACTATACCGTAATAATAATTCCTTTTTCAGCGTTTTACTTCTTAATACAATTAAGTACCGTAGAAGGCCTGTGGCAAAAATGATTTGAAAAACATTCGATGTGCTTATAAAATTTGTTTGGGGCACAAACGAAAGTTTAAATCAGAATGCTTCTGATGATGTTTTGAAATATATCCCGAAAGATATGAAGTGCCTTGGGAAATCCAAACTTGTACGAGTACTTGTAAGGAAATCCACTTCACTAGTGGGCGCAGTCCGAAGACCAGGCATGAGCATTCATACGAATACCCTGGTGGTACAACATCTCTTTCCTCAGCATTCCATAAGATCACTTTCACGAACATGAAACAAAAGATTCTTTGTCATTTATCAAGATACTTGTGTATAACACAAACTTTTGGTACCTTGACATTTTTGATCATATTAACACTTATGCTCCCCCTACACATGTGCGTCGATAATCGAAAGATGTTTAGCACATGCATGGATAGGACTTAGCATTTTAGAATCAATCGAATCATTAATTATCCGTTTTACATGTTTAAGTCACATTCTCTCCCCCGATCAAAAGTATGAAACTTGTGAATGGTTTTGATCTAGAATGGACTTAAAATGTATCAATCTCCCCCTCAAAGTATGAGGTGAGGTGAAATAGCACAAAAATCAAGTGAGCAATTGAAACAAGACCTTTAGAATACCCAGACAGGAATGATACTGCAATCTGTCTTGAACTTGTAAACGGTTGGTCGTGTCAATCTTGCAGCAATAGAATCAGCAACAGTGCGTCCTTTTGACCTGCAACAACTGTTAGTATACCTGATTCTCCCCCTCAAACAATGACCCGTGTCAATGTTTGATTTGGTTTCTTAGACAACTTCTTGTCTGTGGAAGAAATAATGCACTGAAACGTACATTAAATCTCTGGGTTAAGACCGGGTTACAGTCTGAAATAACTGCAAGCCATACTACTCTAAACTAATTTTTTTTTTTTTTAATATACATGATACAATGTGAAACACGTGGTTACTCGGAGACAGACTCATCCTGGAGTTCTTTCAGAGTCTCTGGTGACATTTGTTTAACTCCAAGCAGTGGGAGTAGAGTTGCGAAGCGCTCTCTCGGTAAGGCCTTCGTAAAAATGTCAGCCAGTTGGTATTTTGTCTCCACGAAATACAACTCAACAACTTTCCTTTCAACCTGCTCTTTGATAAAGTGGTGACGGATATCAATGTGCTTGGAGCGCGAGTGTTGAACACTATTACAGCATAGAGCAATAGCACTTTGATTGAGGTTGTTGAAGATGTGTCTGGGAAGACCTTGACTGAGAATGATTTCAGCTTGAGTATCAGCCATCTCAAGTTTGTTTTCATCTTCACTGAATTCAGAATCAAGTTTCTTCCTCGGTGCAGGCACAGCAGCAGAACCATTAGTTGGAGGATCAGTGATCATAGGGTGAGGTGTAGGACCATTCTGAATAGATTTCCATATCTGCTTGCCATTGGGTTTGCCTCGAATGTACCTGTGTATACGAATCTTCCAAGAATCGTAGTCACTTTCAACCAACATAGGTGGACGAGTATCGGTACCCGCTGCATTTGTTTCTTCATTGGATGCCATTTTGAGTATGAATGAACAGATCGTAAGTGATTGTTGATTTGTTTGATTTGTGTTTATGTTTTTGTTGTTGTTTGATTATTTAGTTCGGTTAAAGAGGGATAGCTTATTCGGTTGTCTAGTTCGGTTGACCAAGAAAACACTCGTTCGATTCTTGAGAGGGTTTGCTAGTTCGGTCCTTAAAAAAAACTGGTTCGGTCCAATCTTGAACGACCACTAGTTCGGTTCACCAAGGGAGGTGCTTGTTCGGTCCCTTTGTTCGATCCACTCGTTCGACCCCTTTGTTCGATCCACTCGTTCGATCCCTTTGATCGATCCACTCGTTCGATCCCTTTGTTCGATCCACTCGTTCGATCCCTTTTGTTCGATCCACTCGTTCGATCGTCTTGAGCGATCTTCTCGTTCGATTCTCTTGATCGATCTGCTCGTTCGATCCTCTTAGTTCGATCGTCTTGTTCGATTGAAGAAGGTGGACACTGGTTCGATTATCCTTGTTTTCCCCTCGTTCGGTCCTCTTGTTCTCCCCTCGTTCGGTTCTCTTGTTCGATTGACTCGTTCGGTCGACAAGTCCTTTTGCTCGTTCGGTGAGCACAAAAACACGAATCAAAAGACCCTTTTTCTTGCTTGACAATACACGAACCAA
>BQNB010123350.1:9729-20114 GCA_026074375.1 Tanacetum coccineum
TGGGAGTTTATTATGAAAAGTGCAAATCATCTTTTACCTCCTCCTTCATTAGGTATTTTTTTCTTCTAAATATGGAAAGTGAGTGGTGTTATGCAGTTGAGTTGAGTGAGTATATAAGAAAATTATACCTTTCAACATGGTAAAAAGAGAGATTAGAGTACCTTTTTTATGTTTTTATTTTGTGTTATGTCTTTTTTGGTACTTCAAATCAGCTTTGAAGTGTCTTTGTTTCTTTGTTTTATGATGTTGTAAATATGGCAGCATCTCTTTAATTTTCTATATGAATATAAAGTATGCAATTGGCTTGTGTTTGTGTTGGTGTTTGTTAACTAAAATGGTTTATGGCTTGTGCAGTTAAATATGTTTTTTATGTAGACACAATTGAACATTTTCTAGAAACTGCTCTAGTACAACGCGAGTACAAGCACATCTTATAATCTATAACATACCAAAATGTTATTCACCATAAGTGTGACAAGGTTAACAATGCTTGCCGTAATTAAATATTAACATTACAAATATTTGATTGAATACTAAAACGACTTAATAGGCAACCATCTCTCTCGCTTTCATTTAGGACATCTTATAAAAGGAAGTCTTAAAAACTTTAAGACAAAAAATAGGGTTAATTGCCTAAAAATATACTATATTTGTCACTTTTTGTCATTGTATGTAGACTACTATTTTTTGCCATTGTGTCGCTCAACTTTTAAATTCGTGCTATTGTGTGTACTGGTGACCTACATGACCTGTTAGAGCAGGGTAAGTTAACGACCATTTGTTTTTTTATTGCAATGTTAGTCCTTTATACAAACGATCGTTTGTAATTAACTTAAAATTTGATTTTTTAAAGTATCTTTTATTATTATTTTTAAAATTTATAAACGTTTTTACACACATTTTTATACATGTTTTTTTACATATATTTTTATACACACTTTTACACACACATTTTTATACACATATTTTTATACACACGTTTTTATACACATTTTTATACAAACGTTTTATACACACGTTTTTATGCATACATTTTAAAACCTATTTTAATACACATATTTTTATACACATGTTACTATACAAACATTTTTATACACTTTTTTATACACACATTTTTATACACGTTTTTATACACACATTTTTATACTCTTATTTTTATACATGTTTTTATACACACGTTTTTACACATATTTTTGTACACGTTTTTACACACATTTTAAACACGCATGTGTTATACACGTGTATAAAAATGTGTGTAAAAACATGTTTTTTAAAACGTCTATATAAAAATATGTGTTAAAATGTGTGTAAAAACGTGTATATAAAAACATTTGTATAATAGTCTGTATAAAAACGTGTGTATAAAAATGTTTGTAAAAAAATATGTATAGGAACGTGTGTATGAAAATGTGTATAAAAACGTGTTTATAAAAATATGTGTAAAAAAACATGTATAAAAATGTGTGTAAAAACGTTTAAGATTTTTTAAAATAATAAGAGAAGAGACTTAAAAAAAAAATCAAATTTTAAGTTAATTACAAACGATCGTTTGTATAAAGGACTAATGTTGCTATAAAAAACAAACGGTCGTTAACATAACCTGCTGGACCAGGTCAAGTAGGTCACCACTACACACAATAGCACGAATTCAAAAGTTGAGCGACACAATGACAAAAAAAAAAGTAGTCTACATACAATGGTAAAAAGTGACAAGTATAATACATTTTTAGGCAATTAACCCCAAAAAATACTACTATAAAAAGAAAGTATTCTCTACTTGATCAATACTTGTAACCTTAAAACTTCTAACGGTCATATTAATGACAAATAAGTGATTTAATGGGAAATTTGTAACCACCATATCAATACTTGTAACATATAAAACTAAAAAAAGTTATTGATATACATTAAAATGCCAGTTATAAAATCTTAATATAAAAAAATTCATGGTTTATGAAATAATCAAAAAGCTACAACACAAACTAATCATACTTCACACACAATAGATTCAACCATCCAAGATTCTTCCGGCCCTTGGACCTTGCCTAGTCCCTCACTGGAAAATTTAATTATACGGGAACCCATCGCTGCAACACGCGGGTACCCGTCTAATTTAGCTTATGTTTCAAAGATGCTACTTATGTTTTTTTCTTTTGTTTGGACCTTACGCTTATTTGGATATGAAATTCTTTGCATTGTTATTGCTTAAAGTTATTTTAATTTAAATTATCATTCATTTGTACAATTGTTGTTAGAAAAAAGTATAACCGAATAACATTTGTTTGCCGCAAAATATTATCACAGGGTACCCGCCGCCGCATTGCGCGGGTACCCTGCTAGTCTTATGGATACATTTATAAGTTCATCCCATTATCTTATAACGAGGTATTAGGTGGCCGCATGTTGCTGCGGAGCTTGATATCTGTTAAATTTCTCTGAATGTATATCTTTAGTCTTAAAGTTATAATATTGTAATTTCAAAATAACTTTAACACTAACCACAAACAATTTTAAGAAACATATAATTCGTCAGTTCATTTTATAAACACAAACACATTTCCTGAAACTTTAAAGCACCAAACATTGAAGAAAATGGAAAAGGAAAGCTACAGTCGAGCTAATTTTAGCCTAAATTATTTTTTGTGTTGGGCATTGTAGCAAGAGGAAACCTGTATTAATAGATAACTCTTTCAAAAAGTGTCGCTCCAAATAGATAATAGTTGCTTGAAATATTTCGCGTAACTTGGTTTTGCAAGAGATAGAAATACTTCTAGATACACCAATTCATGACAATAGATGATCTCGAAAGATTCTGCATAAGCTAGTTTTGCAACATATCGAAATACTCTTAAATACACCCATGAGGCGACATCTTTTTAACATATGTCGCCATTTATTTTAAATGTGATGCCTATAATTCTAGAGTACTTCCTATACTATGATATAGTCCTTTTAGTAGAATTGTATCATTAGAGTAAGGTTAAGTGTAGAGAGAAAATAGAGAGAGAGAGGAGGTTTCAAAATTGATTTTTTATAAAAGAGAGGGAAAAACAGAGTGAGGTTACAAGAGGATAAAATGAAAGGTTATGAAAGGTCCTCCTAATGGTGAGGTTAAGCCTCCTATTTATACTAAGTTTCCTCACTCTACTTAACTAAGTATATTTGAAAACCCCTCTCTCTCTACTTTCTCTCTCTACACTTACCCTTGCTCTAATGATACAATGCTACTAAAAGGACTATATCAAGTGATATCAATCGCCTAAGAGAGTTTTAGATTGATTGTGTGTGGATCAAAATGCTCAAAAACGTAAAAATTTAGATTTTCTTCATGTTTTGCTTGTGTGACGTGATACATTCAAGAACGAGGTTTGAAGAATTTTACTATTAGACATGGATTAGTGTTATTTGGTATGGATTTGAGTGTCAGTTTATGATTAAGTAAAGATTTAAGTGTTTGATTGTGAATTCGGGATCAATATGATGATGAATTTGGGAATCTAAGGTGTGACGTGTGGTTTACATTCAAGAACGAGGTTCCAAGTTTTTCTAGTTTGATCAAAATTCATAAGCAATATTTGTGATTTATGTTAGATTCTAATGATGACACAGATGATTAGTGATACATGTTGTTTTCGAAATCAAAGCGTGGTGATTTGGATTATAAGGTTGCGACGTGGGAATATATGATCATGAACGAGGTCCCAAGTTTTTTGAATTTGATCAAGTTTTAGGTGTTTGATTTGTGATTAGTGATAAATTCGAAGTTAATTGGTGATTTCATGGCCAAATTATTGTTTTAGCTCGAATTGAGGTGGTACTCGTGGGATAGTAACGTAAGTAAGAAGATTTACAATTGAGGTTTCTTCAAAAGTTGTTATAATACTCATTTAGTGGAATTGAGGTGTAGAAAAGTGGTAGAATACTCAATTGCAAATAAGGTATCACACCCCGCCAAGGCGAAAACACGAGGCGTAACATCATGGATATCATCACAACACAATGGTGTCAACAATAGAGAATCACTACATGCATAACTAAAAATAAAAGACACGATGTGTCATGACAATACCGAAAACAAAAGAACGGTATCTTGTATTAATGAAAAAGGGGTCTCATAAATACAAAGACAATGTATCACGAACCTATTAAACCCAATAACATTAAAGAATTCATGCAAACAAATACGAGACGAAATCAAATAAGAACTTCCAATGCCATCCTAAAGGTCTCTCTAGCCACTTTAATTAACTTCAACACCTTCATAACGCTCACCTGAAAATGATGCTTAAAACGTCAAAACAACGTTTGGTGAGAGTCATAGGTTTTACGACACCAATATAAGATTTAAATCAATTGCTATGATTATAAAAAAACAAAACATGGCAAGACAAATAAGCTGGCTATTATACATGCTAACATGCATTCAACTAACAATCACCATTGGGACGGAATGTGTCCCCCGATCCAAACCACAAAAATAGTCATGGAGAGGAATGATATCCCTAATCCTAAACTCTTGGTACCGTATCCACACAGGTTCATACCCACACAAAGTAGGCAAAACCTCTTACTCATAAAGTAGGCGAAAACCAACACAACATCATACAACATGCAACACATAACATATAATAGCTTCATAAAACCACATAATCACACCAATTAAAACATTTCAAAACATATTTTGCATCATTTCCATCCCAAGAAAACATAGTAAAATTGTACTATGAAACTCACCTGATGTTCAGCTTACTTGAAAGATCTTGCGCACAATCTAATCATAACAAAACACAAGTTACACTCGGTTAGGCTAAATGCCTAAGTCAATGTAACAATCACATGATGGAATTCTAAACTTTACACTAAGTTTATAACCCTTTATATACATCTCCCAATTCATTTTCACATCCTATATGACCTTACTCATTAACTTCCACTTTTACAGTTTCTGGCTGAATTTTGTAGTCACTTTATGACCACAAATAAAATATCAAAACACCTAATTGATGGTTCTCCTTACATTCCCAAGCTCCTCAATGAGTTACTGTGATTTTTTAGAAAAAATAATACTAAGTGGAACTATTTTATAAAAATTCATCTTTACAAAATACTCAGATTTGGATCTGAACGCATACCAAAAAGTTTGACGTCCTTAAAAATACTTAGAAAATGTTTTATCGCTAGCCCTTCGAACTGGAGTTAATAGACACCTAAAATATAACTCCTGATTTTTGGATAACCTAAATTTGAACTTTATGTGGGGGTTTTACTCTCCGAAATCAGACCCAAATCTGACCCGAATTTATTGTTTTGGCAACTTTTCTTGCGAAAATTATTTGACTAACTTCCAGACCTCAAAACCTTTTGGGGCCAGATTTTTTAGAAACTAGACTCTCTGAACTTATCAATAGACATAAGATTCATCAAAAATCTCGTTACCAATCATGAGATAACATTCGAACAAGATGACTCAAAATTCTGCTCAACCCTAACTTCAATTCTATTGTGTTCCAACTCTAACCGAATACATCAAAACGCATCTAATCTATCCCCAATCAATCCTAATTAGTCTACTATCCCTTAATTACATATTTTATAAGAACCCTAATTCCATCATTAAATTGTTACAATATTCTTTTAAAAGAAGATTGAATTAAAGAAGATTAAGAAAACATACCTAAAGCTTTCAATTAATTCACAAACCACCACTTGGATCTTAATAAAAAAAACTTTTTTTTCTTCTTGCTTTAATCGTCCGGTCAAGGAACAAAAGAGGGGAAAATGTTTGGTATTTATAGATTTTACAAAAGAGTTTGGATAATTACCTAATTAGAATTGTAGTTAGACTAAAATTAGGCTTGTGTTTCCTCCTTTTTCTCCGTAAACCGATCGGACAACACCCTTTTCTTTTTTTTATTATTATTTACACAAAAACCTTTATTTTTTTTGATGTATTTATAAAAACCTTTATTTATTTAGATATATCTCTAAATAAAACTAGTTTTAAATACCTAAAAAAATAAATTCATTTCATATTTTATTTCTCTAACATAATAATACTAAAATCTACTAACTAAATTTCTAAACTAAATTTTCTATTCTCGCGAATTCCCATTATCTATATACGTATACATATACCTATGAATATGTACACACGTAAAATTTTACCATCATTTTCATTGTTACCAAATGTGAACAAAATGAAATACCCACATTAACCATAAATTAAATTAAAATGAGACGATCACGCTCACAGATTGATAACCAACTCACATAAAATCACATAAACACATAATTACTATAACACATAATGAAACTCAAGTCAATACTTACGGTTGACTAACCTGCTCAAAGCACAGTTGTCACATTGATAGTGATTGTGGTGAGGTGGCGTGGTGGTGGTAATGATGATTGGTGGTGGTGGTAGCGGCTGATGGACTTGAAATGTAAAACTTAATAGAGATGATCGTTAAATATTTAACAAAAATATCCAAATTGGCTAAAAAATAAATTGGACGTCTTTTTATGCAAAAAAATGCAATACATTAATTGAAAATAACCCTTAAATTGAGTACATTTTTGTGTTATTTGCCTTTTAAATTCAATATCAAAATCAACATCATTTGAATACTCTCTGTTCTCTATAGATGCATGAAACGCAACCCAACCACACCATTTTGTAGCTTCTTTTTAGAGCTTGATAAAATACCGGAAAAAAAATATTAACGCGTATAGGATTATGTTTCAAATTAAATCCTTCCGTTGCATTTTTTTAAGGATAAAAATTTATTCATTCTGTGATTAGCAAGTTGTGCTCAAAGTACACAAGACGTTTAGGCGTAAGCATAAATGGATCATGAAAATATAAGATAATATAATTTGATATCCTTTGATTATGTACAAAATATATAGTGGTTATATTATTTTACTACAATATTCATGAACAAAAGTTGATTAAAATCACTTGATTTACACTTTGTAATGAAAATAGGAAAACAAAAAGTGTACAATAGTAGAACAAGTTTAAGAGCAATAAGTACATGTCATAACTCCAAAACAAGAAGTCTCAAAACAATTACACTCAAATTAAAACTAATACATGCTGACAAGATAAACTACAAAATTGCACTAAACTGGGAGACCAAATCTTTCACCGTACCATTTATCAAATAAAGGATTGCATTTCCTTCTACTAGATGCAAAAACATATTCAAACGATTAAAACTAATTTTCAAAAACTCATAGGCGTTCAACCTTCCTTAACTTAAAACACAAGCACTCAACAACTACATACAACCCGTGTGCATCACATGGGTCTGACTGCCTCGTTTACTAAAAGACTAAGATCCAACTTAAACTCCCACTTATTATAGAAGGTTTGACCAACTAGTAAACAAATGGGGCAAGAGGTATGCGGCGTGCATTAATTGCATTAAAATGCAACTCTTAGATTTATGAGACATGTGACATTAGTAACACATATAGTAATGTCATGTACATGTTTTGTCTCATCTTATGCTTCGGGTCTAAGGTCTGACCAAGCATACTCGATTTAAGTCCACCAAAGTAAGAACTTGCAAAATTTGACATAGATTTGACCTATGAATTTTTTTTCCATGGGTTGGAATGACCCTAATGTCTGACCAAAGAGGTCAAACCAAATGCAAGTGTTCTTAGTTTGGTTAGCATAGACTTAAAATTTCACAGAAGGGTATACATGTAGGTTTATAAAAACATGTGTCAAAAGGTGTACAAAGAAGCATGCAAAACATCTTTGTAACACAAGTTAAGAAAAACAATTTTGTTAACTTAGTTTTAGCGTGCTAATATTACAAGAAACATTACAATTACCAAACCCATAAATGCACTCCTCATATTGTCCTGAAGACACAAGTGTCTTCCAATAATTAACCACAAATAAGAGTCGCGGTATAAGATTAAAGGTCCATATAACCCTAAAAGCCACTAAAGCCATGATCATGCAAGAACCCGCACATATGCGATATGCCTTGTAAGCCATGATACAATAGCGATTCATCATATGATAAAAGGACAAAACTTTAAATTTTCAAGAAAACAAGTTTCATAGTTTAATGTTTGTATTAATTTGTCCAAAATGATTTTTACAAATAACACATAGCAGGTCACAAGGAATTGATTATTATGTGTGTAATATAACAGACAAAATTAAATCAAACTTCAAGTTTAACTTATCGCCGGATTCTTCGAGTATATTTTCCACACCTCGATAAGTTTTACAAGAAACTTGATTTAATTATAACATGTTTCACTATAAGTATTAGTCCGTTTATAGTTTCAAAAATCTTTTGCATATAGTAACAAGTCACTTGGAATATACCATATAAGCACATAAACAGACAGAAAGAGGGGATAAGGTGAAGACAGACTCTATATAGAAAGTAGTAAATCACATAAGCTCTGAGTTCTCAAAAGAGTCTTCCCCAACCAGAGAACCAAAAGACTCTCACTAGGTTTTCAGCTTAGTACCTAGATAGCCACATCCATCATATAATATGATTGCGTGAGTCTTAAGGCCGAAAAAAGAAAAGATAGAAAAACAGGAAACTTAATTAACTTTTAATTTTAGATCTATTTCTTTTAAAATCTTAAATATACTAATTAATAATTACAAATTCTAGGATTTAATTTATACCTTATATGGCAAGTATTGCATATTTTTGCCATAATTTTCAATTAAAATAATAAATAAGAGTTTACTAAGCGGATCTAACGTGTCTATCTTTATAGATTGTTCGATAACCCATAACACTAAACAAGGTCTGGCTCAGTGATGGCCCACAGATTTGTATTTTTAGAAAACTAGTAAACCATTTACTACGAGTACGCAACGGATGAATCTAGTTTGATATTTAAGAATTAACACACAAATAAAGTAAGAAACACTAACCTATATGTTTAATGACAAAAGTTAATAAACGAGAATCTTGATCTTGATAACTTTAGTGATTAAATTACCACCTCTATGGTTGCTCACACAACACGTCAAACAAGCACGCTACCATGCTAGTCGTTACTTCACGATTACCAAAACAACTTATGTTTAATACTTGTTCTATATCTGATCTAAATACCTAAGTGGTATGCGTTTGGACCGAACCAAAAACAAAAGAGAAAGACAACAAAACTGACCACCATGGGATTAATACCGATCGTCAAATCAACAAAGAGATAAAACTATCGCATATGAGTATATATATATCATGCATAGTATATAGGTTACATACATCATGTATGATCTTGTAACATGCATCCAACTATTTACTTTCATGCGTATAACAATCATGTAAATACAAACGGATGCATGTGTATGGTTTCTTTAGGATATTAAATATGTCGTAGGGTTTTCTTGTAGGACGAGTGATTTTTTGTGATGGAATAAATAATGAGAGTCAGGGGGTTTGTTTATATAGTTACCAAACCCTAGTTGTAGATAAACTAGAAATCCTTGAAGATAACCTTCAAGTCCTTAGCTTATCACAACTCCTACTCCTTATCATAAATTTGATGCAAAAACTCTTCTAGAACCAATCACCCATATGGCCAGCCAACTTGGGAAGGATATAGGGTTCGAGTTTTGTCATCTTTAGTCCCTATCTTTAATATTTAAACATCTGTCTAGTTAGTTATAAAATCATAACGGTAACTAACGGTTATTTAAATTCATTTCATGAAGTATATTAAACCTTTAATAATAAATATAACATGTATATATATTAAATGTTTAATAAACGTACTCTTCGTGTCTTAACGTGTGTGTCCTCAATAGGCTCACGTACTTTCTAGTTGTATAACATGCGTACCGACTACCATATTCCCACAAATATTGTAGTTAAGTAAATTATTTTTATTACAATATCACTTTTATATGATTCTGAATGGAGGATAATTCTGATAAAAGTAAAGACAATCTCAAAAATAATGAATACATAATTAATACTTGATTTTGATTTGTTGAGTTGTATATTTCCAAACAATTGTAATACAATAATGTAGGATATTGGAAATTATATCACAATGGAAGATAGATGGATTAGCCAAGTCCTAGAGAGAGAAAGTGAGAGAAAAGCTTTCTAGTGAGAGAAAGTGAACTTGTATAATGAATTAACTAACCACCTTTTCCAAGGCATGGAAGAGGCTTATATAGTAGCTTACAAAATCAGCCCTTAGGCTATGGTATGGGCTTATACGTTGGGCTTTATAACCCGACCCATTACCGAACATTACATATTACACGTTAATCTACGAGCTATAATAAATGGTACAAAACACGGGGTGACCGAGTCTTTTTCTAATATCTAACAATCTCCCCCTAAGGGAGGTCACCCCAGAAAATACTAACTTAAGCT
>BQNB010123351.1:0-13145 GCA_026074375.1 Tanacetum coccineum
TGATAGTTTATCTAGTTTTGTTTTCGATTGTTCATGTGCTTATTTGATTTAGTCGAGTATCAAATGGTTTAGTTACTTTTAAGAAAAGTTTTCTCTAGTTTAGCTTAAATATCATAGAGCTTATTTTCTGGTCACTTGCTTAATTAGTAGTTTTTTATCTCGTTTCTTGTTTGTTTAAAACGTTAAATGTCTAGCTAGTTTTCTATTTTAAGTTCTGTTTGAATCTCTAAAAACACGAATCAATTGGCCTAGTTTTGGTTTGACAAGTCTCTGTTTGGGCTTCATTTGACACTATTTGGGAAATTAATTGGGCCTGTGTTATTAATTGGATCATGTTTGGTTAGCTTAGGCCTGCGTTTAGTTTAAATTGGGCTTCATTTGATTCGTGTAGGATAGAATTAGCATATTATAAGTTTACAATGGTAGATTTTGTTCACTGTACACATTTTATTATGTGTATTTTGTTATTTTGGTACCGGTCAACTCATGAGGCGTGGAGCTTAAGGGTTTATTTAGCTAGACCGAATTTGACTATTTGTTTTAGCTAAATAAATCGGGTGGTTATCGTTTAATTGCGGGTCTCCAATTCGGTTCTATTTTCTATCCTTTTTCAATTAATTAGTGTAGATTTATTTTGTCATTTTATAAAATGTTTGCTTATTTGATAATTGCCATGCGTAGTGAGTAGTTTATTAGTGCTTGTTAAGTGACATTTGTGAATTGGGATTTAAGTGTGGATTTGAAAAAGGTTTAATTGATTAATAATTTTGGATTATTTAGATTTATAGTTCGAATGTTTCGAAGGGCAAAAGCCGGAGAAATAGTCAAACTACACATCTAGTAATTAATATCTTTTTAAGAGGTTTTTATCAAAATGAACCAACGTTGTAAGATAAAATTCTTTTCTAAGGGAATTAATTCGTTAATAAACCTAAATTCACACTTGATGAACTTTTCACGTCACTTAGCAAGCATATTAGTCATTTATATCTTTTTAAGCATATTTGTCATTTATATCTTTTAGATCAATTTTAGTATAATCTTGTAGTTTTAAATCTTAGAATTAATATTAGTTTAATTTTTAGTATAAAAATAGTTTAAAACCAAAACCAAAAACTTGAATGACAATCAAGCTCGATTTACAACTTGAACGTAGATTTCCATTCACCTCTCACCGAGGAAAACGATACCCGTGTTGATTACTTATTATTCTTTCCTAAGAATAATTTGTATGATACTTTGCTTACGTATACGTATATGTATTTTTTATAAATATATATATTATATAACTGAGGGTTTATGTGATAAACGTGTAAAAACCGATCATCAAATTCTATGGAAAACTGATATCTAAAACCATAACCTAGGATCTCCTTTTATACACCAAGGAGTCCTTTACAAGATAACTACAAATCTTTTTAAATTTCTATAAGATATCAACATATCTTCTAAATATATAATCTTATACATATCTTCCTATCTTTATAGAAGATAAACCTTTGAACTAATCCAATGCATATCCATTCACGACGTCTTATCTTCATGCAGTCATCATCATTCAGCATATTTAACTTCTTCTCACAGTAATAAGTTAGACAGGCAGTACTAACTTTTGCTCTAGCATTACTAACCAGTTAGTACTGGTAGTTATAATCCGTGTAGTACAAACTCTTTAAGCTTGGCAGTACTAAGTTGAGCTAGCAGTATAAACTATATAGATAACCTTAATTCCTAACAATCCTCCCCTAAACTTGTGATTTACTTCCAAATCATCAAGTTTCTTGAATTAACCTAGAGAGGATTCTTCCAAACAATTTTTTTACTTCTGAAGTTGTGATCTTGTAAATCTGAGAAGTTCAAATTCCATTTCACTTGCATGATCAATCTCTAGTTTTCTATTTAACATCTTTGAAAGCATTCCTTGAATAAGTGGATACTTCTTTTCTTCCATCATGTGAATGGCAATTCCATTATCCATTAACAAAATATGAATTCCACATAAATCAATTAGTCTCAAGCTTATCAAATTGTATCCATGTTGATTTCTCCAGACTTTATCTTCTTCTTCAGGCTCAAATAAGGTCTTCAGATCTCCCCATAGCATCTAGTCATATACTTCTGGACTTGTTGTTACATACCTTTCTTTTACCAGTCTGTGTAGATCCATCACATCCTGTCTGTCAAAATCATTAATCATCTCACTAAAAATCTTATAATTCTTGGAACTTCCATCTGCCCTGATGATTTGATAATACATAAAATTACACGCTGGCAATCCTCATTCATCTCATTCGTCAAGGGATTAAAGACCAAATCAAGGGCTTGGATGATAAAACTTGGAGAACACACAAAATGGATGGCTGAGATTGATATTCGAGCTCTCTCACACAAGAAACGCAACTTCTCAATCCTCTCACAGAAGTAGCACACAACAAAGAAGACTAAGACCTTAGCTTTATCTATATATAGGACCTTGTAAGCCATTGAGCTATCTAGTTTTTAAGTTTTTAGTTTTCAGCTTATATTTATGTCTTTTTAAGCTTATTGTACTTTATTTTAAAAGCCCTGTACTGTTTTATTAAGTTAATGAAAATTAAGTTTTTATGTTAAATCTGTTTTTTAAGTCAATGCCATTTATGTTTTAAAAGTATTTGTTAAGCTCTCATAATCTGTTTTACTACTTACTTAAGCTGTTCTTACTTAAGCACTATAAGTTTTTCCATAACTTATAGTGTTTAAGCCATTTTTACTCAAAAAGCTCATTTGGAAGATAAGCCAGAAAAGGAAGGGCTTATAGGGGTTTTACTAGCTTGTTTTACACAAGCTAGAGCTTGTAGATAAGCTCTCTAAGAGCCATTTTTTCCCTGTTTTGAGCAAGGGATTTGTAAGTCCTCATTTTCCATTTTTTTAGCTTATTTACTGTTCATCTGCTTATTACTGCTTATTGTTGCTTATTATTCATGTTTAATGCTTATTTATGCTTCCTTGATGTTTAAATTTCATTTGTTCAAAGTTTTAGTTTAATACTGCTAGTTTAGCATTTATTACTGCTTAACATTTTATTTGCTTATTTAAGGTCTATTTCTGTGTTCTGATAACTTATTAGTGCTTAAAAAATTGCTTGTTGGATAGCTGATTTTTCATAGTCTTTGTAACACCCATCAAATCGTGAGCACGCAGCGGAATGTTTTAGGATATCCTATGGCGTTACCATATTTATGGATAATAGTCACAAGATCGGAGAAGCGATCTACTAAACGTGTCGTTTGAAAAAGATACATTGGATTAACAAAATACTTGTTTGTTACATAAGCCCATGGCTTCAAATTGTTCAACAATATAAATAAAGATTTCGGTTCATAACAATTTTCCCCAAAATGTAATAAGACCGCAAATCTTAAGTGTTGACTCTTCAATTATTGACTTCTAATGTATCATTGCACCTCGTACCTTATTGACCTGAAAAACATGCTTAAAACGTCAACATAAAGTTGGTGAATTCATAGGTTTATGTAAATCAATAGTAGGACCGCAAGATTTCTAAGTGTATGATTTAGCAACACATGCAAACATCATAAAAAGTGATCACGTTTTCCTAAGCTCATGACACTGAAGCTCGACATACTGAATGCATATATTCCCAATGATAATGCCCGTGAATGATGTTCTAACCCGAAACATCCCAAATCCGACATGGTATACGTTCGTTCCCAGTGATAGCTAATCACCCGAACGGGGATTATCAATCCCAAATAGATCTATCTATAACATTCACGCTCACAATCCAGTAATTGACAGTTCAATATAAAGGGCTCAGTGGGTTATCGCTACTTTAGGAAACACGTAATCATTTGTTATAAATGTACACTTGCGACTAATTTTTAAAACAAAGCAGTCTCAACCCCAAGGATGGTAAACCATTAAAAACCAAAATTTTTTTGTAAAAAAAAAAAACATGGGGCTATGAACTCACTTTGACAGTGATAGACCTCTAGAAGATTGATAATAGAGTATCTCAAGTATAAACCACAAACCGTCAAATACCCTAAGTAAATACGGCCCAGTCTTAGTCTACAATTAAGGCAAAGACTCAATTGTATAAACTACAATAAATTTGCTAGTTTAATAAAATGTTATCACTTGTGTGGTGTTGTACGTTTTAAATGTAATTTAAAATTTTTGATGGCTCTTGGGAAAAAGGATAAACTTACTTAAGGTACACATACTTATTTATTAAGTCAAAATTAAACCCGTTTAATGTCCGAAATATTAATATTTTTAACCGATTTCTTTTAAGCGTTTTATAATTTCACTTTTGATCACAAATATACCCTTAAGTCTTCCTAGATATTACACTTTATTCCCCAAGGGTTTAATAAAATATAAACAATACAACTGTAAACCCTTTAGTATTTGATAATTACATAATAGTCCTTAAGTTTTACAAAAAAATGAAATTTAGGTCTTTAGTAGTTACTACTGGTAGTATATTAGTCATTACTACTGGTAGCATATTAGTTACTGCCTATTAGAATAATATTGTCATTAGTACTGGTAGTAATATAATGGTTACTACTGGTAGATATAGTCATTACTACTGGTAGCATATTAGTTACTCCTGGTAGAATAATATTGTCATTAGTACTGGTAGTAATATAATGGTTACTACTGGTAGATATTATAGTTAGTCCGGGTAGTACAAATGCATTCGTTAAGCTTATTTAAGTTTGCTTAAGCTGTTTGGCTTATTGATAAGCTCGGATGAGCTTATTTTGAGCTTATTGGGCTCGTTGGCCCAACAACCATTTACTGAAAATTAGTACCAAGGTCCATTTAGTTTCGTTTGGTTTTTAAAGGGTATAAGGGCCTATATAAGTTTCAATAAGCTCGTAGGTCACCTTAATAAGCTCGTAGAGCTTATTAATAAGCTAGGGTCTCCACTGTTGGGCCTGTTGGGCCCGAGTGTGGGCTGCGTGGGTTAAACGAAGCCATTAGTGGCCCGTTAGGTGTTCTAGTACCTCTTAAGACACCGTTAACGAGCTAGTATACCAAATGTGAGCTTATTTTGCATGCATAGGGTCGTGTTCGAAGCATGCACCAGCTAGATAAGGTTGCCTACACATTCCTTAGTCTTCATGTCGTGTTTACAAGAAAGTTCACGTATAGTTTTCTTACCATTTTGTGTATAATGTAGTCTAAGTCCAAGTTTTTCATATAAATAGGGCACTTAAGCCCTAGATTGACATATCACATCTTGGTACATTGCTTTAATTAGGTTCTTTGCAAGTCACCACCCAAGTATAAACATGTACAAGAATATAGGTGCGTGAACCCCATATGGGTCGCGACACAAGTCTAGAAATCAAGCGACAATTAAACTATGAATTGCAAAGTGTCGTGAAGACGTACAAGGTCCTATAAATAGCTTCTTAGGATTGGGAAAGTGGAGCGTGATGTGTGGCTAGGCCCTAGCTCGTATACCCCTTGTGCACTCGTTTTACTATCCCTTACTTGTTTCGTGTTCTCAAAGTGTGATAAATATTAGTGTATGGTTACGTTTGTGATCCGAATGAGAGAGAAGAATATAAGATTTGGAAATGTGTTTAAGTGAGCTAGTGAATATTATATTACGGATGAGAAGCTAGTTAGCTCTCTTGGTTTCACAAACCACCCACACCGAACCAAATTTGTGCCTTAGGAGGTGGTTTTGAGTTTCCTAGTTGCTAACACATGGTTTTACTAAACCATCTTAGTACCATTCTTAATTACTCTCAAGATGTACGAAAAGCTTTGCTTAGCTATTCAAAATCTTATGGATTTGTGTGTTGGTTCCTAGTCATAATATCCGCTGCACAAAGGAAATTAAGAGTCACAATTGGGTTCTTAACCAAAAATGTGTAAAAGACTAATTAGGAGACCATTAAGACTATATTAATAAGTTAGTAGGAAGTACTTATCCATGTAAGGATCAATATGAAAGAATTTCCACTTGTTTTGGACCCCTAACCACGCCCCTAGTGGGTTATATGCACAAAATTGATTAAATTTTTGTGTTAAGGTTTTTAAAAGCGGGTATTGGTTTGAGTCTAGATAAGTTTAGGTATTTCTGGGGTGTGTTCAAACGTATTTTATTGCGATACGTAACCCTTTTGCATGACCAATAAAAATAAAATACGAAAGGTACATAATTATCCTCTTGATAATTATTTCTTACTTGGTGGATGTAAACCTTAATTTATTTGATGACCGTTTACATTAAAAGATTATTTCTAGTCTACGCGATTTAGCTCAAAAGTAAAATTAAAAGTAAACGCGTATCGGGCCAAAATAAATAGTGACTAATAATAGGAGTCGTAAAATGACCTGAAATTGAGAAATGTTACAGTCTCCACCCGTTAAAAGAGCTTTGTCCTCAAAGCTTAAGACCTCGTAGTGGATGACGAAGTCCGGTTTGTGAAGAGTTGTGGGTATTTTTGTTTGAACGAATCTTCACGTTCCCAGGTGAACTCAGGGCCCCGCCTAGAGTTCCAGCGAACCTTAACCAATGGTATCCGGCTTTGCTTCAATCGTTTGATCTCCCGTTCCATGATTTCAACGGGCTCTTCCACAAACTGGAGCTTATCGTCAACATGAATTCCTTCTAACACATGACCTAAAGGTTTCTGTTAGCGTAACATTCTTCAGATTAGAAAACATGGAAAAGTATGGTGAACTCTGCTCAACTCTTGAGGAAGTTCCAGCCTGTAGGCAACTTTCCCAACTTTGGCTAACACCCTGAAAGGTCCAACATATCTCGGGTTCAGCTTGCCTCCGCTTAACCGAATAAGTAAAACTCACGAACCGAAATGGAAAGAGATCCGAACCTTAATGACCCCTTTCCAAGGTAGAGACCATGAGCATAAGACTCAGTCCCTCAACGCTCGAACTCCATCGGCATCCGCTCCGATTGGCATAGCTCTTTTGTCGATCCTGAGCATCTTGCATCCTTTGCTTGATCAGGACGATCTTTTTCTGTATGTTTTCTTGGATCAATTCCGACCAGTCAGTTGGGACTTTCCCCAACCTCGGCCCAGCACACTCAAAACCGTTGATCTGACATTTTCGCCATACAGTGCCTCATAAGGGCGGCCTTTATGCTAGCGTGATAACTGATGTTGTATGAAAAACTCGGCCAATGGTAAAATGCTTAACCAACCTTTCTTTTTTGTGTTTTATATATTTATTTTGTGTATATTTCTTTATTTTGTAGGTTTTTTTCATGGTTTTTTTTGATTTATTTAGTTATATTTTTTTTTTTTGTGTTTTTATAGGATTAGTTTGATATGACTTTTTAATTTTTTTGTTGATGTATTGTTAGATTAGGGTAATTTTGGTATTGGTATTGCTTTCTTTGACCTTTTGGGGTTGTTTTGTATTTGTTTTTTGACCATTTTTTGGTTTTTTTTTAACTATTTTTGTTTTATGATGGTGTTGTTTTATAATTTTTTTATGTTGTGTGGTTAAATGTTTTATTGAATCTTTGATTTTTTTGTATGGTGGTTGTATTTTTTGGTTTTTTGGTATTTTTTTGTTGTTATATATTCGTAAATGTGATTTTTATTGTGTGATTTTTTGTAGTATTAGTGTTGTGATGTAGGTTTTTTTTTATTAAATTATGTTTTTTTTGTTTTTTGTTTTTTATTTTAATTTTTTTTTTTAGTTTGGGTGTGTTTTTTTTTGTCTAATTTATTTTTCTTATGTCTTTGGGGTATTTGTTTTTGATTTTTAAGTTTTTAACTTAGTGTATTTGTTTTTTTATTTTTCTTTTTTTGTTATTTGTTTGTTTAATTTGTGTATTATTTTTCTAAGTATGTATTACGTTAGAAACTTGTTAAAGAAGTAAAATTTTGGGTTAGTTTTTGTGATTTTATTTTTTTAAAATACACCTTAGTGTATTCATTTTATAGATGGTATTTTTTCATTTATTCCTAGAATATTCGTTAATACAGTGACCATAACAATCCCAAAGACAGAGATAAAAAGATGTAAATTTAATGATAATTATTACTAAAAAATCCCAAACCAAGACAACAAACACAAAAATTATAAAATGAATACCAAAATATTAAAAAATAAAATAAAATAGAGAATAGTTATAAGTTTTTAGCCAAAGAACGATCACGACAAGCACGGTAGCATGTCCTCGAGAGTTTTGAATGGTTCCTCCATCTCTATCCGTCAGATTTCCTGGATTAAACGCAGTGCTCACACTAATATCTGTACCCAAAGCTTTCTGAAATGATCTCCAGAAATTTGAAGTGAATCTTCCGTCACGATCACAGATAATTGAGACAGGTATCCCATGTCTTGCTACTACCCTGTTCAAGACAACCATTGCCAAATGTCTAATGGATCATACGTCCTCTATGGTAGGAAGTGAGCAGATTTTTAACATCATCCACAATCCCCCCAGGATGTGTCAAAACCATTTTGACGATCTAGGAAGTTTGGTGAAAAATCCATCGTGATATTATCCCACTTCCTACACTGTATCTCTGGTTGGTACTAGCACTAACCCGATGCCTTTGATGTTCGGCCCTGACCTACACATGTCAGAGCATTTGCTAACGAAACGTGGTGATGTCATCCTTCATATTTAAGGACCACCAATATAAAATTCTGTCACATCTTGGTACATTCTTTTCCAAATCGGGATGATAGAAGTATTTTTGACTGTGAGATTTGTGTCATAAACAACGATCCTTAAGTCTCCATAGGCAAGTAATACCAACTCCTCCGTGGAAAAACATAGTGTTCCATCGCCACTGGTTCCAATCATTCCTGGGTTATATCCCTTCGATTATACCAGCCTACGCTTCATAGCACGAGATCCACTGGATTACATGGGCTTTACGATAATGAGCTTCCTAAAAATTCGTTTGGGGAGCAACCAAACAAATTGTCCATAACTAAGGCACAAACCCCAATGGCCTATTCCGTTCCTTACGGCTCACCTGCATATGGCCACACTTTTTGCATTCCCAGTTATAGGATAACGAAATATCACAATCGTATCAATCAGTAAATTCTAGCCAACGCCGTTGTCTATGTTAAGCTCCTCTGATCCGGGAATGTGTGTAGGCTTTTATGGTCCGGAGAACAAACGGTGCAATCTGGTTCCGATAGATAGTGTCTCCATATCTTTAGGGCAAACACTACCGATCCAAGTTCTAAAATCATCAGTGGTGTAGTTCATCCCTCGTGAACTTTTAGTTGACTAGAATCATAAGCAATCAACCTTCCGTCTCTACATTAATACAACACCTAAACCCATGGTGACGCAACACAGTAGACCACAAATTCTTTGCTACTCCCGCAGGTAAAAGCCAGTATGGTGGTAAAAACACTGCACAACTTCTGTCTTTAATTAATTGAAAAGCTTTATCTCCTTTTCCCCTCCCCAGTCAAACTTGATTCCTTTCTGAGTAAGTTTCATCATTGAACTAGCAATTTTGAAAATCCTTCGATGAACCTTCTAAAGAACCCAGCAAGACCTAAAAATTGCGGAATTTCATTGTTGTCTTAGGAGATGCCCTAATCTTTTGAATATGATTCTATCTTGGCTGGATCTACATGATATGCCTCTCTATCATGACGTGACCGAGGAAATTTACCTTCGTTGATCCAAAACTCCGCATTTTTGAAAACTTATCATACAACGCTCCTTCTTAGAGCAAATTCCAAAAATTGCCTTAAAATGGTCTTCGTGCTCTTTCCTCATCCTTTGAATAAATAAGGATGTCAGTCGATTGCAATACATTACGATTTATCCTAAGATGCTTGCAACACTCGGTTCATGAGGTCCATGAATACCGCAGGTGCGTTTGTCAGCCCGAATGGCATAACTTGGGATCCGTAATGACCATATACCCGAATCGAATGCCCCCGTCTTTGAAATGTCTTGTCTCGTACTCTAAGCTGGTGATATCCAGATCTCAAGATCTATCTTCGGATAAATTACTGGATCCTGAAGTTGATCAATAATCATCGATCCTCGGAGAGTGATAACGATTCTTTACTGTCAGTTTTTATTTAACTCACGGTATTCAGATGCACATCTGAACGACCCATCCTTCATTTATAACAAATAATACCGGCTCCCCAAGGGTGAGGAACTAGGCCTTATGAAATCCCTTGTCAGAAAGTCTTTGTACTTGTTTCTGATAATACCCCTTCCATTTCATGATTTGAGGTCCAACCGATACTGAGCACGAGCTACGGGTTGGCGGCTCCTGGATTAAGTCGATTTGGAATTCCACTGGTGCTTAGCTGAGGAAGACCAGGTAAGTCCTCGGTGAAATACTTCAAGGAAAATCCAGACTATTGGAACGTCCCCTTATATCTGTTTTTTCCTTCCGACTTGTCCCCCAACCTCTCTGTTCTTTGCGGATATATGTGCTAAAAAGACCTATCATACATCCTTTTGGCCAGTGTATAACCCTCCCTTGGCTTTTGAACATAAGAATAACTTCAACCAGGATCTCTCCCCGTGCTTCTTTTCGTTGCACAATAAAGTCAAAGTTTCATCTGTAGTGAATTTTGAACAAGTTTCTGTTGTCCCCCAGAAAAATCCCCCCCTGCTACACAGATCACGGCGTGACATCTTCTTAAACCATATCCATACCGATAATGACATCAAAACACCCAGATTCTACGGGCATTAGGATCTAATGTGAACGGATGGTCCCTAAAGTAATTTAAAGTGCAACCTCGTATTAATAGAGTCTATCCCCGACTAATTTCCCAAACACTAATTCGACCTCATAACGAATATTCTAATGAAGTTGGGGCGATGTATTATCAAGGAAACTAAATGCATGTGGATATAAAGCTTCTATCAAGGCAACCAGTATCGAATAAATAGATGCATAGTGGTTATTTAAGAGGAACGTAACCTGTGACGTATATGGCCTCGTAGGGTTTACCCGGTGTATTCCCCTCTTTTCTCTGGCTATATACAACAACAATAAACCGCTATTTACTTTTAAAGTCAACCTAAAATTCGAAAATCATCAAAACAGACAATTAAGGGATTGGGGATCACAAATGAACATCATGTAACACCCTCAAATCTGAGTACGCAGCGGAATGTTGAATATCCGAGGGCGTTACATTTTCGGATCAATAGCACAAGATATGAGAACGACCACTAAACGTGTCGTTTGAAAAAGATACATTGGATTAACAAAATACTCGTTTGTTACATAAGCTCATGGCTTCAAATTGTTCAACAATATAAATAAAGATTCCGGTTTATAATAATTGTCCCCAAAATGTAATAAGACCCCAAATCTTAAATGTTGACTCTTCAATTATTGACTTCCAATGTATCACCGCACCCCGTGCCTTATTGACCTGAAAAACATGCTTAAAACGTCAACATAAAGTTGGTGAATTCATAGGTTTATGTAAATCAATTGTAGGACCGCAAGATTTCCAAGTGTATGATTGAGCAACACATGCAAACATCATAAAAAGTAATTATGTTTTCCTAAGCTCATGACACTGAAGCTCGACATATATGAATGCAAATATATTTGCCAACAAGTGTCCGTGAATGATGTGCTAACCCCGCAACATCCCAAATTCGACATGGTATGCGTTCGTTCCCGGTGATAGCTAGTCACCCGAACGGGGATTGTCAATCCCTAATAGATCTATTCATAACATTCGCGCCCACATAATGTAATTCCCAATCACATCTATGCAATTAACAGTTCATGATCATGGACATAATGGGTTATGGTAACTTAGGCAAACACGTAATCATGGTATAAAATGTACACTTGCGTCCAATTTGTAAAACAAGCATGTTCTCACCCCAAGGATGTAAATCATTTAAATAACAGTAAAACATGGGGCTATGAACTCACCTTAGAAGGTAGTCCTCTGATTGATATTATATATCCAAGCAGGTAGTGAATCACACCGTCAATTACCTAAGTAAATACGGTCAAGTCTTAGTCTACATATTTAGGCTAACGACTCAATGTATAAACTATAACAATTTCTAGTTTATATATACGGTTATCACTTGTGTGGTGGTGTACACGTTTATTGTATTCGTTTTCCTCGTTTGCTCTTGGGAAGGTGTACGACTATATACTTTTAAGTTTACAAGGTGTTTAAGTATTAATAATAATACACCTATTTATCATTCGCGTGACTTTAGTTATATAAGTATCCGTATTATATCACGACTAGTCCGATACCATAAGTGTTTATTTAAATCACTTAATTATATAAAATACCCTTAGGTTTTCATTATTGGCAAAAACAGTCCTTATAGTTTAAAATAGAATATTTACCGTTTACACCCCTGAGTTTCCATATTGATACGTTTAGTCCCTCTATTTTACAAAAATTACATTTTAGGTTCTTATGAGTTCCAAACAGTCCCTCAAGTTCAGGAATGTCAAAAACAGTATTATTAATATACTAGCAGTATTAACAATATGCTAGCAGTACTAACTCTGCTAGCAGTACTTTCTGCTAGCAGTACTAACTCTGCTGGCAGTATTAACAATATGCTAGCAGTACTAACTCTGCTAGCAGTACTAACTTCTGCTAGCAGTACTAATTCTGCTGGCAGTACTAACTTCTGCTAGCAGTACTAACCCTGCTAGCAGTACTAACTTCTGCTAACAGTACTAACTTCTTAAGCCTGGCAGTATTAACTTCTAATTTAGCTCGTATCATACAACCGATTAGTGAGTTACAAATTCGTTAGAGTTTGTTTGAGCTCGTGTTGGACACAAGAAAGTTCAGGAATGTCAAAAATAGTATTATTAATACACTAGCAGTATTAACAATATACTAGCAGTACTAACTTCTTAAGCCTGGCAGTATTAACTTATTTCGACATATCCCAAACAACCCTAGTTCGCATATACTATTGTGTACACATTCTTTATTGAGCAAAACGAGTTGTTAAGTATTATGATACGTGACATGAAAGTGTTTCCGTTTCCAAACAAGTTATCAAACCCCTCGGTTAAATATTTTACGTGTGCATGTCATAATTAAATGTAGGTTCCATGATCATTCATACGAATCCTTAACAATGAAGTGTAGAATCAAGATGCATAAAATTAAGAACTTTATTG
>BQNB010123352.1:0-20114 GCA_026074375.1 Tanacetum coccineum
TAATGTTGTCCACACTTAATGCCATTAATTCTATTAAATTCGTTAAAAAGTACGCCACACTTTTGGTAAAACCGCCACCCTTTAGGGTGTTTTCAGCACTTGGCTTTATTAAGGTTGTATATAATTGAATTCTCTTTGCGTGGCCGCTTGAATTGCGTCAAACGAAGTTCGTATGACCGAGTTATGGCCAAAACAGTGAACTGGTGTCGGGAGATCTTTATCTTTAGTTATTTCTTCATTTAAGCTTCAAATCTTTGTGTATTCTTCCGTTTTCTTCCACGACACGTACTTAGAACTTAGAATAGCAATATACTTGATTAAGTACCAAAAGTTCTTATGTTTAACCAAATTAGATATGTAAAAGCATTGATAACGCGTATAGAAACATGTATAATTTGAGCGTTATCAAATCCCCCCACACTTAAACTTTACTTGCCCTCAAGCACATCTAAGAAAAGATATTTTAGAAATAAGGCCCTAAGTGACAAGAAAAGGAAATTTTTTAAATTTTGAATTTTTTTCTTTTTATATTTTTCTGGAAAAAAATAATTAAGTGTGAAAAATTGAATATATTCTTGGTTTTTTAATAAATAAATGCAAAAGGCGCAAGAACCCCCCACACTTGAGGGTTTGCTTGTCCTCAAGCAAAATAAAGAAAAGAAATAAGCTTTACGGAAAAAAAATAGAATTTTGAAAAATATTTTTAGATTTTTAATATGTGAAAATAGAGATGTTTGACAATACCCAATGATTCTCAAGCTGTAATTACATAACTAAGCACCTCATGAATAAAAAAAAGTATAATTCACTCAAACACTCGTATATGATGAAATAGATGGTAAAAGGAAAATCACACTCAGTCGCTCATACATGATTCATTAAGTTAGCATAGGCTTGTACAAGAAACAAAACTACACTGACATGGCGTAAGCACCAGATATAAATATCAAAAAAGACTTTTATTCGGGTTGTAACATTAGGTTAAGGGTTAATAAGGGTATGGATAAGATATGGGAAATATATACTGGAAATTGTTTTATAATACATGTCGACAAGTCTAAGAAACCCATGTTGCTAGTTATGACAATCCACAAACCCATGAGGTAATCGAACCTCTCATCAGTATATCCGGTACAATCAACTCTTATTCATACTTTACTCTTTTTTTTAATTCTTTTTTTTCCTTCAATTTTTTATACTATTTTTTTCACTTTTTTCTTCTCATAACTAACAATCCCCCCACACTTGTGATAAGAATACACCATAAAAAATACAAAATAAAAGGTGATCAATCTTCATCTTCGTTGAAATGGCACAACTCTTATAACAAAGCATGAACAAACTATAGGCAAAAACCAACCGATCATACCGAGCAACTAGCAACCAACCATAGAGACTTTCGACAAGAGGTAATGCTAGGCTAAAGGTTATATTTTTGTATTTTTCATTTATTATAGTGGATGAGAAAAATGAATAGAATGACTTAGCGGGTTAAACTAGGGGTATCTAACACTAAAAATGAGTGCTAACATAAGGGTTTTATTTGGGTGGTTAGCTAATAAGTGTAATTAGTTAAATACTGTGTTAAAATGGATGGCTAATTTGAGTTAAATCCTAAGTTGCCTCTTTATCACTTAAAAATACCATCACGCGAACATGATCTCACTGCGGTCTCGTAATGATTTCAAGCATAAGTTCTAGAATCAATAAATCACCGGCACACTCATAATTAAAGGAATCAAGCATAAAATATGTATGTTATATACATGCTCAAAATCCTCACATATTTACTGGAATGGTTGTAAATGCGCAAGTAATGTCCTCGATCCCAAGTCGGATCTCTTTTATCAATCGGGACACATCTCTGATTTTAAAAACTTTGTTTAGTTGCTAAGTTTTATTCTAATATATTAACCTAAGTGGCAAAAGAAATTAAAAACAAAATTAGATTTTTAGATTTCCGAAGGCGAAAAAATTCATACATTTAATAATGAGTCTAATTTTCCAATTCATTTCTCCCCACACTTAAGTTGAGCATTATGCGTAATTAGAAATTAACTTAAAAGTAGGAGAATGAGAAAAGTAAATATAAGAGAAATGAGACTTCCCGGGGATCTGAAGTGCTCGGTTGAATTCTGAAAGATACGACGCAAAACAGAACGCCGTCATGTGTAGTCTACCACATGTAATATAATAATCCAAATATATCGGCTCCCAAATGTAATAGTACCACTAATCCAAGCTCCACTTATTTATTTAATCTTCAAAATAAACACGACTACAAAAACCATAAAATACAAAAGCGCACTTTCGTAGGCAACACGGTTGCATTTAGCATATGCAACAAGCCTTTGAACCCCTCAGTGGCCCGAGTGGACGAGTTCTAGTCTCGTGAGGGTTTCCTGCGAACACACCCACAAAGTTCAAAAACATTCTTTTATATTTTATATATTAGTTTTTTTATCTTTATATATTAATTATTTTTATATTGGTTTATTATTATTTTAGGTTTTTTTACTATAACTATTATTATTATTATTATAATACTTAATTTTTTTAAGATTCCTTGACGATACGGTGTAAGTGAGAATGATCCACTTTTAAAGCTTGAGGGTACGGGATTTTCGGTATGTACTCCCAGAATGGATATTCTTTTGATTTTATTGTTAACGATAATAGGAGGTGGTGGATCTTTTTCAATTTTTAGAGAATCATCAAACTTTCCACTCCCAGTGAATACGGTATTCACATGCTCGATGTGAGCTTGAGGAGGAGGTGGGTCAGTCATATCGGTTTTTTTCTAAAGATACGTTTTGAGACTTCTCCCACTCATCCATTTTTCTTTCCATGTTTTTAAATATAGTTTGGAAATGCTTTTCATTTTGCTTCATTTTAAAAATCATATCCTTAACATTGTTCTTGACATACATATTTGCAACTCTTTATCCATCCAAGAATTTGGTTATTATTTTTTCGAGATTAGTTTTAGATTGATCGTCTCTTTTATAAAGTTTATAATGAACAGTGTAACATTCCTCAATTTCAGGTTATTTTACGACTCCTATTATTCGTCACTATTTATTTTGGTCCGATGCGCGTTTACTTTTAAATTAACTTTTAAGCTAAATCGCGTAGACTAGAAATAATCATTTAAGGTAAACGGTCATCAAATAAATTAAGGTTTACATCAACCAAGTAATATATAATTATTAAGAAGATAATTATTAACTTTGCGTATTTTATTTTTACTGGTCACGTAAAAGGATTACGTATCGTAATAAAATATATTTGGATACACCCCGGAAATACCTAGACTCACCTAGACTCAAACCAAGACCCACTTTTAAACCTTAACACAAAAATCTAATCAATTCTTGTGTTAATATCCCACTAGGACCGGATATGGGACAAAAACAACTAGCAAAAATCTTTGCTTTATTCTCCAAAGTACTTGTACAATCCTAGGTAATTAAGGAAGGTACTAGTTGTCCCAAGCTAGCCAAGTTAATCCCTCTCCTTGCTCTCTTTGATGCTACGACTAGAACAAGGATCCACACACACAAGTTTTCATAGAAAATCTCCAAGTGACCCCTAAGTACATGTACATCAAGGGTTTAATTAAGAGGTGTCCTTAATGTCTCCCACTAATCTATTACACAATGGTTAAAAACCTCTTTGGATCCCTCTTTTGGTCTTGATACCCGCGGCTAAGCAAGAAGTCACACATAAACCATATGATTTCCATAATCTAGGCAAATCTTGTACATATATCTTGTAATTAAGAATAGTACTTGGTGGTTTTAACAAAACAATGTGTAACCAATTAAAAACCACAAAAACCACTTGGATTAGGGCACGGTTTAGGTTGTTTATGTAACTAGGAAATGTAACTAGTATCTTGCCAATAAATACTCACACACTCTTACCATTTAACACTCTTACAATTCACAAAACACTCAAACAACTAATCACATACTCGTTTCTCTTATTCGGGTCACAAACCGCAAGCAAACACTCCTATCATCTCCTTTGAACCTATAAACGACACTAAGGTTACTTTAACAAGCACATAAGGAGGTACACGAGCCAAGGGATGGCATACATTGGGTATACGATCGGGTATACGCTTAGGGTTAGCATTCCATACGTCTAATACTCGAACCAAGAACCTTAGGACCCTTGTAAGTCATGTTTAAACTTGTACACTTCATATTATTAATGTTTCTTTGATATCTAGACGCGTAGGCCTCAATATGATGTGATCAACATGTTTTCATAGACGTGAACACGCATGGTTCACTCCATGCGTGACACACGTACGTATATGTACATATGTTGGACCTTGTGTGGTGCGAAGATACAAAGGAAAGTATGTAACGTAACCTATTAACAAGCAAGACTTAAAAACCTTTCGTTTATATCAAAACGTGGACCTCGACGTGAACAATAACCTTATGCACGAAATGGTAATAAATCTATACATAAAATTTCATTGTAAACGTGACACTAAGGCTTGGGAACGTATACACTACTTAAACAAACGTTTGGATGTAAAACACGACGTGTTTACAAGTTAAATACATGACATTTTGTCACTAGGGCTTTTCGAACCTTACATAAGTTGCTACAGGAACGATGGCCACTTGTATTCGCGTATAAATCGAACATACCCACGTTTGGACCCAACCAGCCTAACAGGCCCAACTACGGAAACCCGTGGCTTATTAATAAGCCATTAGAGCTTATTAATTGAACTAGCAAACTTAATGAACTTATAAGTAACAAGCATGCATGGGTGAACCTCCTATTGGGCCTTCCTAGCCTAATAGCCATGTTCGAGGCCAAATGGACCCAATAAGCCCACCCGGTGAGCCACAACTTATTTATAAGCTCTACGTGCTTATTAGGAGTCCTACGAGCTTGTTGCAACCAACATAGATCCCTAGTACCTTATAAAAATCAAACGGATCCCTATTGGGCTTGATTAGTCCATTTCGTGGACCCATGAGACCCATAAGCCACAAATAAGCTTCCACAGCTTATTTGTGAGCTTAAACAGCATATAAGGCCTATTATGAACTTAGGAAGGTTTAAAGAATTAAGCCTAAACCCTTAAAACACTTATCGGGCTCACATCAGGCCCAATAAGCCCATTAACGAGCTTGATAGCTTATTTGAATAAGCCATACAACAAAAGCAGCATAGACAGGCGTATAGGTGCTTATTGAGATGAGAAAATAAGTTGGAATACTTGGTAAAGACCTCTTTCCACCTTTCGGGTTAAGATCATTGGGCTATCAAGCCTAATAAGCTCGAATAAGCTCACCCGAGCTTATTTTTTAGCTTAACAGTTTTATATAAGCTTAATTAAGTCAAATAAGAGCTTATGTGCTTAATTGATCTTAATTGGACCATTTATTTGCTTGATGGGCCTTAACGGGCCCAATAAGCCCAATAAGCTCAAATAAGCTCATTCGAGCTTATTTATAAGCTGCCAACGGCTTATGTAGCTTATTGAAGTTAATAAAACCTATTGTCACTTGTTAGATCTTAATTGGGTTTAAAATGTGACTTTTTACAAGTTAAGGGGCTAAATATGTCAATTTTGAAACTTAAAGGTTTGAAACTGTTAACTCACCGTTTTAGTAACTTAAGGGACTGTTTTTGTCACTTCTGAAACTTTAGGGATTTATGGGACATATAAGGACCTAAAGTGTAAACCTTGTAAAGTTGGAGGACTAATTATGTACAAGTGAAAACTTAAGGGTCTAAAGTGTAAATGTTACATTTTCATAAACTAGAGGGGCTGTTTTGTAATTATAGAAAACTTAAGGGTATTTTATAAACAAAAGTGATTTCATAAACACTTAACATATCGGACGAATTATATTCGGATAATATACAAGTAAACGTACGACTCAATAAATACGAATATTTATTACTTTTGTACGTATTCAAGAACGTGTGAAATCGTGTACCTTTCCAAGGGCCATCAAGTGAATACAAATTCAATAAACCTTTGCACCACCACACAAGTGATAACAATATATATAAACTAGCAATTTATTTTAGTTTATACATTGAGTCTTTAACCTAAACTGTAGACTAAGACTGACTGTATTTACTTAGGTATTTGACGGTGTGATTCATTTGCTATACTTGGATATATTATCATTTTCAGAGGACTATTTACTAAGATGAGTTCATAGCCCCATGTTTTACAATTATTTAAACAATTTACATCCTTGGGGTGAGAACATGCTTTGTTTTACAAATCGGAAGCAAGTTTACATTTTATACTATGATTACGTGTTTGCCTGAGTTGCTATAACCCATTGAGCCCATTATCATGAACTGTCAATTTCTAGTTAGCGAGCGCGAATGTTATAAATAGATCTATTTGGGATTGACATCCCCATTTGGGTGAGTAGCGCTCACTGTACCGGGTTGCCAGACAACAAACGTATACCATGTCGGATTGGGATGTTGCGGGTTAGAACATCATTCACGGGCATTTATTGGTAATTTATTGCATTCATACCTGTCGAGCTTCAGTGTCATGAGCTTAGGAAACATAATTACTTTTTATGATCTTTGCATTTGTTGCTTAATCATACACTTGGAAATCTTATGGTCCTACTATGGATTTACATAAACCTATGAATTCACCAACTTATTTTAGTTGGCAATTTATTGCATTCATACCTATCGAGCTTCAGTGTCATGAGCTTAGGAAATGTAATTACTTTTTATGATGTTTGCATTGGTTTCTTAATCATACACTTGGAAATCTTGCGGTCCTACTATGGATTTACATAAACCTATGAATTCACCAACTTTATGTTGACGTTTAAAGCATGTTTTCTCAGGTCAATAAGGCACGAGGTGTAGGTATACATTGGAAGTTAATAATTGAAGAGTCATATTAAAGATTTAGGGTCTTATTACATTTTGGGGACTATTGTCATAAACCAAAATCTTTATTTATACTGTTGAACAATTTGAAGCCATGAGCTTATGTAACAAACAAGTATTTGTTAATCCAATGTATCTTTTTCGAACGACACGTTTAGTGGTAGTTCTCATATCTTGTGCTATTGATATATGAAGTAACGCCCTCGGATATACATTATATTCCGCTGCTACCCAGATTTGGGGGTGTTACAAAAACAAGGGAAAAAGGGTTAATGCTGTTAAGGCCTCAGCATGCTGGGTTTGGAAAGCCAAAAATAGTAGTGCATCAAATACTTTCAAGAAATATTCTTACATTGATGCATGAGGTAGATCCGGGTCTATAATGGCTTGGATCCCTAAAAGAGTCTAATTCTCTTATTTTATGTGCAAGGCAACCCACAACAGAAGGAGTACAAGGAAAAAGGAGTTATTGACAGTGGTTACTCTAGGCACATGACTAGAAACAAATGCTATCTTACTGTATATGAAGATTATTATGGTGGTTTTGTTTCCTTTAGAGATGGTAAAGGTAGAATTTCTAAAAAAGGTAAAATCAAAACAGGAACATTGGATTTTGATAGTGTGTTTTTTTGTAAGGAGCTTAAGCATAACATGTTCAGTGTGTCACAAATATGTGACAAAAAGAACAATGTTCTTTTTACTGACACTGAATGTCTAGTCTTATCTTTTGACTTTAAGCTACTTAATGAAAGTCAAGTCTTGCTGAGATTTCCAAGAAAGGATAACATTTACAGTGTTGATCTAAAGAGTGTTGTTCCCACTAAAGGTTTAACTTGCCTCTTTGCTAAGGCGACAATTGATGAATCTAATTTATGGCATAGGAGGCTTGGGCACATAAACTTTAAAAACATAAACAAACTTGTGAGGGGAAACCTTGTTAGAGGTTTGCCTTTAATGATTTTTAAAAATGATCATTCTTGTGTTGCTTATCAGAAAGGAAAGCAAAACAAAGCCTTCTATAAGGCCAAACTTATAAACTCAATCAACAAACCCTTACATATGCTTTATATGGACCTATTTGGTCCTACAAATGTTAAGAGTTTAATGAAAAAGTCTTATTGTCTAGTAGTCACTGATGACTTTTGTAGATTTTCTTGGGTATTCTTTTTAGCCACTAAGAATGAAACTAGTAGGATATTAAAGACCTTTATAACTGAAATAGAAAATCAACTAGACTATAAAGTAAAAGTTATCGAAAGTGACAATGGAACTGAGTTCAAAAATTATGTAATGAATCAGTTCTGTGAAATAAAGGGTATTAAAAGGGAATTTAGTATTGCTAGGACTCTTCAGCAGAATGGTGTTGCTGAGAGGAGGAATAGAACACTGATAGAGGCTGCAAGAACTATGTTAGCTGACTTTAATTTGCCAACCACCTTTTGGGCTGAAGCAGTTAGTACTGCTTGCTATGTGTTAAATAAGGTCTTAGTCATTAAGCCTCATAACAAGACACCTTTTGAACTTATTTGTAGAAGAACCCCATTGATAGAATTCATGAAACCTTTTGGGTGTCCTGTTACCATCTTAAATACCAGGGATCATCTAGGCAAGTTTGATGGAAAAGCTGACGAGGGATTTTTTTATTGGGTACTCTATGCTTAGCAAGGCTATGAGGGTATTTAACAAGAGGACTAGGATTGTTGAAGAGACCTTAAACATTAGATTTCTTAAAAATACACCTAATGTGACAGGAAATAGACCAAACTGGCTTTTGATGTTGATTGTTTGACAATATCTATGAACTATGTGCCAGTTGTTATAGGAAATCAAACTAATGGTATTGTAGAAACTAGAGATAACATTGTTACAGGTCAAGCTAAGAAGAAGACAAAACTTAAACAAGAATACATCTTAATACCCTTTTGCACAATCGATCCATTAATCTCTCAAGGTCCTAAGGATAGTGAAGAAGATTCTGGAATGAAGCCTACAGAAGTGGATGTAAATGGAGCTTCAGATAAAGATGAGGAGGATGATCAAGCCACAAGAAGTAAGTTTGAAAGGCTACTTCAACAAGAAAAGCATATTGTACATCCTAACAGCACTAATAGTATTAATACTATTAGTACACCTGTTAGTACTGCTGGGTCATCTTTTACTAATGATGCTCCATCATTATCGGTTAATGCTGCTAGAACTTCTGAGGAACATCTATTTGAATAATTTTCGCCTTTCAAAAATGCATTTACTCTTCCAGATGTTCCAATGAGTGTAATCTGCTATATGCAAGTCCTTTGTTTGATGAACAATGGTAACATGTCGACTCCATTCAGGTTGTAAGTTGTTTAGGAACTTGAGATTGCTGGCAATCTTTTCAGGAAAATGTTTGTTTCTCTTGAAATCATTCATCAACTTTGAGAAATGATGATAGTAAGACTCAATCAATTCTCCATCAGAATAAGTAAACCTTTCCCATTCATTAAACAATTTAGCCTTCTTCTCTTGAATTCCAATATCAAAACCTTTCATCATTTGTTGAACATGTAACCAAATTTCCTGAGCAGTTTCACAACTATCAACAGTAGCATAGATGTCTTCAGGAAGACCAAGAAGAATAGTCTGAATTGCTTGATCATCGGCTTCCACCTGTTTAAGCTTCTTCTCAGTGAGTTCATCATCTATCAGCTCATGAAAGGTTTCATTGACAGGAACTCCACGGTCTGCATCACCTGGTTCAGGAATCATTCGTTTGACATATGGACTGATAAGTGTAAAATACACATATCCGTTATTACCAATGTGCAGGTACGGATAAGACAAAAATCACAAGAAAAACCATCAAAAACGGGCAAACACGGACACAAGAACGGAAGAGTGCAAGAGCCGAAAGCCAAAGCCAAGAAAAGTCAACTCTCAGTCAACTATGGTCAACCTTCAGTCAAAATTGGTCAAATCCTGGTCAACAAAAGTCAACCACTAGAAGACAAAGACCCAAAGTTACAAATCTAGTCCCTCAAGTTTCCAATGTTACACAATTGGCCCCTATGATAAAATGGGCCTTAAACCCTTTTTACCCCTAACCCGGATCCAAAGCCCAAAACAAAAACCCAATTCCTAAAGCCCATTACCTTTTATTAAACCATAGGGGCCATGCCTGCCAAAAATAAAAGTTATTTTATACCTCAACTTTCATAAACCAAAGACAAGGACCCAAATTGCCAACATCCCAAACTCACACCCGTTTTTACCCCTTCAGTTATAAAAGAAAAAAAAGCGGGAAAAACAGTTTTCACTGTTCACCCGTCTCTCCCAATTCACCACCCGGGGTAAAACATAGGGCTATTGTCAATTAAAGGGTGCAATAGTCAATTCAGGGGAAGAAGAACACGTGTGCAGGGTCATCACATCATCAAACAAGCTCATTGGTCCAATCCCACAAGGAGAATGCCACGTCAATGTGAAGAAACACACAAGGAGCTGATTTTTACACTAAATCTACACTCAGAAGAAGCACACAAGTGTCACATCACGGATTGCCAAGCTGGCAATCCGTGTGTACACAAACTTGATCCAACGGCCAACAATTATGATCCAATGATTGAAAAAATCGTACGGATGAGATGGAAGGGAGCGTATGAAGCAAGGAAGGACTAGAAGGTTCACCAAGAGGCTATAAATAGTCCCATATTTCACACACACAAGCATCTAGTCTAGCTTTCATTTTTTAGCTTAATTTACATTTTAGCTTATGCAAATTTCCTTTTAAATGTAATTTTCTTTTAAGCAGTTTTGTAACTTTCAGATTTAAAGCTTTGTAATCCATTTTGAAGTTCAATGAAATCCTTGTTTCTAGTTTTAATAAGTTGTTTTTAAGTCATAAGCTCTCATAAGCTCACAATTTTCATGTCACTGTTCTATAAGCTCTCAATAGCTCTCTCAAGTCTATAAGCTTGAGATTGAGCTTATTAAACCAAGTCTTAATCATACTTAAGCTTTAAAATTAGTTAAACTTAATCACCTTTACTCTTTGGACTATTAAGCTTTGGAAGGGGATCCAAAAATGGAAGGGATCCCATGGACTTATACTAGCTTATCCATATGGATAAGCTAGAGCTTGTAGCTGCTTAATTGAGTTTAGCTTCTGTTTAGCTGAAGCTTAAAGTAAGTTTTCATTTAATATCTTATGTTCTTTAATATCTAGTTTTATAAGTACTTGTTAATGTAGATTTGCTTACTTGTTTAACCTGCTTATTGATTAGCTTATTTGTGCTTATTATTGTCCACTTGTGCTTATTAATCCTGTCTTGAAATCTGTTTTTAGCTATAGATTATTAGATCATAGGTTTTCTTCATTCTGTCATAAAAATCATAAAATCTAAAAATATTAGCTTAAGTTAGTATAGCTTATTGTTAATGGCTTATTGAATTCTTAGGATTGTTTGTTAAGCTTGTTTTAAGACAATTGTTATCTGGTAATCAAATTAAGTTCAATAGATTTCAAATTTGCTAGTTAAAAGAAAATCTGTCAAGTATAAAGGGGTGTTTGGAATAGTCTTGTTTGACCTCTAAAAGTCAAAGCAACTAGGTAAATTTTCTTTGTTCAGTTTGATTTTCATATTAGATTAAGATGTAAAGAGGTTTGAAAGTTTAGTTTTAGCTTAAAGTCATATTGAAGCATAATTTCTTTGTGTCAGCACCAGGGGAGATTTCTCCTTAAATTTTGTTTGTTAAAAAATGAATCAAGCCTTTTAGGTTTGATTTGCGTTTGTAGTTTGCTCAAACACACTCAATAGGAGTGTGTTGTCTAGGTCTACCCTTAAGGTAACCTGCACACTTGTGTTTGTGGCTTTTCCAATTACACCAGCAGTAGTAACAGCAGTTACTACTGTTTGCCTTTTAATCTTCATTTTAGTTAGCTTAAGTAGGATCTAGGCTTTAAAACCTAGTATATTTTTAGATTAGTTATAGCTTAATATAGTTTAAAGCTTGATTTCTCATTTCTTGCTAATTTGCTTAATTACATTTTCTTTCAAAGTTCATAAAACCTAAAAAAAAAAACCAAAAACAGTAGTATTAGCTTAGTGTTTTAAATTTTGATTTCTTAGCTTATAGAAGTTGTTTGTATGATTTGAATTCAAAGCTTATTAGGTAATTGTTAAGTTTTCTAAAGCTTAGCTTCTGTCTTGTCTAATTGAGCTTTTTAGTTTAAGCTTTAATTTGTGCTTTTAGAGTTTGTCCCTGAGTTTGCTTAATTGTGCCTCAATTTCAGATAGCTTAAAGTGTCTTTAGTCATAGTAGCTTGTCATTTTTAGCTTGTGCACATCTTAAGGATTCTAAAACAGTTTTTGGTTTAGAATTTGAGCTTATTTTGAAGTGTGTGTAAGCTTTTAAGTGAAATTAAGCAATTTAGCCTCTAAAAGGGCACTTTCTGAAGCAGCTATCTTTATAAGCTCTTAGAGAGCTTATTTTTGAGTTTGAGCTTAAGCTCCTTTTATTAAAAGTGCTTAGAGTAGTGTCCTTAATAAGTTCTAGCTTTTAAATTTGAAAAATAAAAAAAAAGTGCAAAAAGGGTGTATACCAACCTTGAACCCGTGACCTCTCCCTCACAAACCATGCATGTTAACCATTGTGCTACAATAGCTCATCCGTGAGCTATTGTACACATTATAGTTTTAACCTCTCTTTGAGATTAAGTCCATAATATAAGCCGTAGCATATAAGCTTAATTATCCAGCTTATTAGATAAGCTGGGTAAGTTTTCTTATTTTTCCTTTGAACTTTGTTGCATTTAGGATTTTCCCTGAATTTTTCACATTTTTCCATTTAGTATATTATTTTTAATCATTTTTCTAAGGATTTAATTTTCGAAAAATCATAAAAAATAGAAAAAAGTTTTATAAAAATTCAAAAAAATAGTTTTTAGTTTTATAAAAAGTACTTGTAGGTTTACATTCAGAAAAATCATTTTCAACACTTTTAGATTTTAATTTTCATTTTTGAGCTTTTATTTTAATTTTAAAAATAGGATTTTAATTTTAAAAATAGTTAAAAATAGTTTTCTGAGTTTTTATGTTATTTTAGACTTTTCTAAGTTTAAAAATCATTTTTCTTAATTTTTAGGACTTAATTTGCTATTTTCTAGAATTTAATTAGATTAAATTCGTTTTTAATTCATAATAAATTCAAAAATAATCAAAAAAATATTTTTCTTTTTCCTAAAATTTTCTTTTGTCCTATTTTAGGTTTAGAAATTTAGTTTGCAATTTTAAAGTTTAATTTTGACTTATTTGCTTAATTGTCGCGTTTTATTTGTTTCCCGTTAATTGTTTAAGTGTTTAATTGCTTTTAATTGTTCATTTTAATTGTTGCTATAGATACTCAAAAATATCTTTTCTCTCATTCAAATCATAATCCAAACTAAAGCAAGGTTTCAATTTCACAAGTCGTTGGGGAAACGACCCGGGTGATCATTCTTCCCGGTTAAATATACGTATTATATATTATATATATCTTTTAGAGTGAGCTTTTCTTAAGGGAGACTTTAGGAAATCTCTTAATTGCTCTTTTGGAAATATTATTATATATTTTATTAGTATATAAAAACTACTATCAAGTTTTTGGCGCCGTTGCCGGGGACTTGTGTTAAAGATTCCGTCGTTTACGTTTGTTGAATTTGGTTTGAAGATCCTTTCGTCCTCGAAAGTTTCATTTTTGTTAAATATTTCAAAAATCCAAAAAAATTAAAAATATAAGAAGTAAAAAATATTTTCTTTTTCTTTTTAGTATAGTTATTGTTGGGAATTATGTTTTCCTAACTTAGTACCGACATTATTAATAGTTAGTACTGATAGTTATAGTTAGTACTGACAGTACAAATGTTAAGTACCGATCAGTGAGATATGTATGAGATATTTTAAGAAAAGATATGTACGCGTTTTGTAAGTCTGTTAGGGTTTATCCTTAGTCTATAAAAGGATCCCTCTTGGCATAGTTAGAGACACGAGCTCAAGATATCTTATACAAAATCATACATCCCCTTTGTTCTTTTATTTTATTCCAAATTTCCACATCTCTAGTGTATGTAACAAATGCAACCAAAGATGTGAAGATGTTTTTTATTGAAGGATTCCCTGTCCTTAATAGTGATACGCCGTCTTTCCATGAGTCTATATGATGATTGAATCTGTTCTGAGTAAAACATAACGGTTGCAACTGCTTCAGGCCCAAAAGAAAAGGAAAGCTAGAACTAAAAGCATCGTTTCGATGTAGCCTCAACCAAGAGTGCGTTCCGTCTTCGACAAACGCCGTTCTGTCAGGTGTTCGAGGAGTGGAAGTCTATGTTTGTATTGCCCTTCTTCATTGAAATAAGCAAGGAGTGTCCAGGTTTCAAGAACTCTTCCTCCCTGTCAGTACGACACTAATAACTTGAGCTTGAAGATTGCGATTGAATCACGAGAGAAAATCTTTGAGAACATCTGGAGTTCAATCCTTGATCGTAGAAAAAGATCAAAGTGTAATCTTGAATAGTCATACAACAATTACCAGAATAAATTTCTTCCTAATTTAATGCTTGCAACCCGCATTGGAACACACAAGTCCTGTGAAGCAAATTCAGCCTTCCTTATGGAACTTAGAACAGCTCTGATACTAATTTGTAGAGAGCCCTTTAAACACATACACTTCAATATCATACACGAACTAGATCACGAATAAAGAAAGAAGGTGAATGATTTCCTGAAGATTTAGACATTTGAGGATTAGTATTTCCTAGAAGCATGAGCAACTGCGTTCTCTGTTGTGTTTGGTAGTAGCAATTCTAATACTTCCTGTTAAGCACATCGAGTGTATTCTGCTTGTTTCTATTCTGAGGCAAATTCTTTGAGTGACTTGTTTAATAAAACCAACCGACACATTAGTTTTATTACCCGACTGTTTCGTTGAACCTTCTCATTTCAGGAGAATTTTGAAAAAGGAGTCGTTTTCCCTAAAACTTATGGTTTTGGAATCCGTTTGAAGCATTTGGTTAGCGAACACATATGTTTTATCAACTAAGTTTCCACAGACTTTCCTTTGTCATTTCTCAATGAATTTTCTTAACTCACTGATGGCTAGTTCTTGTCTGCATTTGAGCTTTCAAATCCCTGTATTTCATGATAATGTACACCAGTTGTTTCATGTTATGAATACATTGATCCGTTATCTTTGCAAATGAGTTGTTTTGTCATTGTACTTTACAATGTTGTAAAGCAAGTTCAAGAAACTCGAGTGGATTTCAAGTTTAGCAAACTCTAAAAAGTTATTAAGAACTTCTTTGTTAACAATTCAGTTTGTTTCGAAGCTTTTGTGCAAGACATTTACATTCTTTGACTTTATGAAAATACAAGCATTGTAATTAAACATAAGCATTTAGATTAGGCAGAGAATGCAAATATGAACATGTAACATCCTTAGACACACACTCTTTGAGAAGTAGATCATATATGTTTGAAAAATCAGCCTTTTTAGATTCAAGTTCGTCAACCTCTTTTTCAAGGGATTTAACGTACTCATAATCTTCATGTATTTCTGTTTTAAGTTCATGTTCAAAACGAAAACTATCATTTTGAGTTTTTTATGGAAAGAGGCATTAATAAGGTTTTTATCAAAACTTCCATATCTTGAGCAGTTGGACCCAAAATAACACTAGTATGTAAAACCAAAGCTTGAATAACAATTTCTCTAAATTGAGTGATGTTAAATGTCATGTCGTTAAAAACTTGTCTACTTTTACTAATGGATTTTGAAACGGGTAGAAAGCAAACGTTTTTTAGCCAATGTTTGGTTTGTTCTAACAAACGGATTTCTCCACATTGTCTTCCTAACTTATTTTGGCGCGTTCCAACTGATAAAGAACTCCAGTGAGGGGTCTTTGAAATTTTCATAAAACTATTGTTTTGTGTAATCATAATGGTTTAACATAATCTTTAAATTCAATTTTGATCTACTCTCATTTGCAAGAGTCATGGTCTCTTCCCTATTGGGCCCAAATCTTTTCAGATCAGAAGTATCATATGGATCTCATATCAACCAAGGCTTTTTAGATGAGCTTTCTGAGTACCTTGGCTTAGCAAAGCGTTGTCAACCATTATACTTCGATCATTTGGGTGCAACAAATGAATGGTCTAAATTGACTGATTACGAGTGTAAACATTTCATTCAAAAACATTAATTTTTCGTCCATTTCAATCATCTAGTCAATATCTTTTTCTTTCCTTAAACCTTTAAATATCCTAAAAAAAAAGAGAAAAAAATAAAAATAAAAAAAAAAAAAAAAAAAAACCGAAATGACCATACTTTTCTCTTTAAGTGACCTTTCAATTGGTGACTTTGATTAAAGACTCTTTCTGACTAAACTCATCATGCATCAGATTAGAAACAGAAAGTTTCATAGGCTTTTAGTTTTAAAACCTTTCTTTAATTTCAATGTCATTAAGAGCTAATAGTCCTATGAGTATCATTTAACTTTGTTTGAAGTATTTCATAATCAATCGTTCGGTCATTAAAGGTTATGTACTTCTCAAGCTCATTCTGTTTGTTCTGAAGTGCAATAAGGCAACTAAACCGATTAACCTAGTAGCCTCCCACCAGAGCCATACTAGTCTCATCAAGGTAGTTTTGCACTCCTCTAGTTCTTGATCAATATGTGTTTTGCTTTCTTTAATTGCTTTAAAAATCGTTTTGTTTTCCTCAGTATCAAGAGTTAAGTTTGCAATTAAATTAGCAAGCGCAGCACGCTCATCAGCACATTCTGCAGTATTATTCTCAGAATGTTGTCTTTCATTGGCAAACACATTATTTTCATCATTGTTTTGTACCTGTTCCAATGGCTGTTCAGTTGAACTGGATTCTTTCTGTAAGACCTCCTGAATCTTTGCCATGAAACTGTAATGTGCTTCCAATTCTTTCACAATCTCTTCATCCAATGTCCGCTAGCCCCACCACTTGCTCTGCTTGTATTGTAACACCTTTTCAGCTTGTTGCGACATCAGCATCTTTTTCTTGTATACTGTAGTCTTAACCCTCTTTGCTTCCTGCATTCCATTTGCATAGTGGCCAAATCCCTGCAAGTTTAAACACTGTATCCCCCGTTTGGTTGCACTACCTAACTCCACATTTCCTTAGCCCCCCAAACAACTGTCATTGTCCTTTGATTCCCAAACTGCCTTGACTGATTGTCGTTGTTATACCTTGGTATGGTATCTTCAGTCTTGTTCCTAGAGTTTGAAGAAGTTCGAAGGTTGTTGTTGGTAGGTTTGTAGAGCCTTTTGAAATACTTTGCAAGGAGTGCCAAATCTTTGCATATCCTTTTATCCCTCTGACGCTTGTTCAAGATCACTATCTTTCTTCAGATACTGACTCAGATGAGGTGTAACTGGTTTTGGCGATCTCTTGCCTTTGTGTCTGGTAGATCACTAGTCTTGTAGAAGATGATGTTTCAATAATCTTTGAGGTTTTGGTGGCTTGATAGTAATTATCTGAATATGTTTTTGAAGCAATCCGCAAAAAGTGCTAATGGATTTCACTTTTGGCTATTCTCTTAGCTAAACGGATATCATTAACTTCATTTTGATACTGCTTTAGAATGTCAAAAAGTGTGTGATATGAGATGGTGTCTACTCTATTGGATTGCTGACAATCGTCCACAAATCATGACCATTCATGGTTAAAGTTGTTAAAAAAAAAAAGAAAGAAATTGAACGTTCACGTGCATTGTAGTAACTTGCAAGTTGTTCCTTGTCAACTCATTCATCTATAAAACCGTGAGTAATACGACTCCATTGACTCTCCATCATGAGAAGTAAACTTCCCAAATTCCCAGAACATATTGGTCTTCACATCTTGTACGTTCAATGATTCCCCCTGTTGTAGCCATTCAATGGCTATCCACATTTCATTCACTGTTTTACAAGCCTCAATAGTGGAATAGATTTCATCTCCAATACCAGTTAAAAGCAAGAAAATTGCTTCTTTTTTAGACAGAAAGTGTTCTTTGTTCTCTGGAGTCATGTTCAATACTGTTTCAATTGTTGTATGTTGTTGAACTGCAGGAACACCTTCCGTTGCAGCAACAGCTTGAACTAGTACAGTAGATGGCACGTAGGGACCAGATAGTATGCTTTTTCTCAGTCCCTCACCATTTGGTTTCGTGTCAATGTACCGTAGAAAACGTGATCTCCATTGTGAATATCTTCCTGGTCCAAGCATTGGTGGACGCTCTTTTGAACCAGCTGCCATGATATTATTATGCATTTGACTATCTGTCGAGGATGTGTTGACTGGAGTTGACATGATGAATGAATGATTATGAATTATGAAGTGTGAAAGTTGTTGGATCTTAAGTGGATGTGATGTGATTGAAGTTGTGGTTATGTATGCAATTCACGTTCACGAGATTTTACACGTCTATGATTAAAACTGATAATTGAATTAACGGGATTTTACAAAATTAATAGAAAACCGTGAATGAATAATTGATTGTTGTTGAGGTTTGTTTCTTGTATGATTAATGCAGTTTAAGTCCTTGTTGATGGTTTTGGATTTGGTTTATGGTTTGATGATTTGTCTGGAATTCGGCGCAATTGGATTATGAAAAAAATAAATTTTACCTTATTACCAAAATCTAAATTTGGTGTAAAAATAAGCTAAAAAAGCTATAGAAAAAATTATATTTTACTTAATTTTTCCCGCCAAAAAGTGTCGCTAAAAAGGTGTCGACCGAATTTTTTTTACCCTATTACCAAAATTTGAATTTGATGTAAAAATAAATTAGAAAGGCTATATAAAAAATTACATATTACTCAACTTTTAATCAAACCACTGCCTAAGATGTTAACCAAACAACCTCCTATGTAGACCAAACCGCTGCCAAATTAAAATACTCAAACCGCCGTGTTGTTACACAACTCGCCGTCTAATTTTAATAGCAAACCGCTGCTGAATTATTATCAACACGCCGTGTATTAAAAATAATGCAAACCGCCGCTAATTTTGACAACTCGCCGTCTAGATGTTTTTGTCAAACCGCCGTCAAATGGTGAAATGGATAGAGTAACGTTTCCTTTTTGCTCAATATAATATTCAAACCGCCTTGACCTGTCAACTCGCCACCAATAAACAAGCAACTCGCCGTTGTTGTGTCAAACCGTCGACTGTTTTATTGATTAAAATAATCAACTAACCATTGACTTAGTCAACTCACCTTTGACCTTTTTCCTAAAATTGTGGATCTTGTCCCCTCACTTACCAAACCGCCGAGTAGAACACTTAGGACGAATTGAGAGAAATTTCACCAAATGAGGTTTCTAGCCACGAAACAAAGGTATAACATGCAATACTAAGAGTGTATAAGAAGATTAAACACACTATAACACTTGTTTCTTTGTGAATCTTCCAAGATTAGGCAACTCTCCACGAAGAACACAAATATAAATTCGAACCTTTTAGCTTTGATTTTCGAACTTGAGCCTTGTTAATCACTTGTAGTAGCAACACATGAACCTCTTAAGCATTTATAACAAGAAAAACAACACGATCAACCAACAAAATAAACCCAAAAATAAATTTTGAGCCATGGGGTATTATGCACAAAATAAGCCACGAATTTTGATCGTTTTAGCCACAAATGAATCACGAATCCACCCTTGAAGCTCTGATACCAATTGTAGGATCCCTTATCACACTTCACTTCATATAACGAACCACGAATCGAACTAGAAAAGAGATAAAGAGAGTGAGTTGAGTTGTTTTGTAGAGAGAGAAAGAAGAGAGAGAGAGATGGGAGAGTTTTGGAAAAGGAAAAAAAGATATTATTTTTAACAACTAACTCTTTTCTAAATAAAAAAGTGTTTATATACCCCGACACATTAAAGTGACGTTCGGGATAATTGACTAGGACCCGGGCTTGGGTTTTGCTTGGGATTAAACCCAAAACATATACAATATTAGATTAACTATCGAGCCCGATTCCCGATACTTTCCTATTACAACGTTAACTAATTGATTGACCGAGACTTAACTACATAATGAATGAACTTCATGTTCGACTCAATATTTTGAGGCTAACAGATTGCTAATTGTGACAATAGTTAAAAACAGGCTGTGTATTTGTATGACATTCCCTTTGTTTGGTTCTTTGTCGGCTTGTGGCAGTACAATATTGT
>BQNB010123353.1:0-13270 GCA_026074375.1 Tanacetum coccineum
TCTAGTAGATCACAAGGTTAAGGTGATTAGATGTGATAATGAGACTGAGTTCAAAAATAGAGAAATGAATCAGTTTTGTAAGATGAAGGGTATTTTGAGACAATTTAGTGTAGCTAGAACTCCTCAACAAAATGGAGTTGCTGAGATGAGGAATATGACACTAATTGAGGCTGCTAGGACTACGCTAGCTGATTCTAAGTTTCCAACTACTTTTTGGGCAAAAGCAGTTAATACTGCTTGCTATGTGCAAAATAAAGTGTTAGTAGTTAAGCCTCATAACAAGACCCCATATGAACTTTTTCATGGTAAAACACCAGCTTTAAGTTTTATGAGACCATTTGGGTACTCTGTTACCATTCTCAATACTATAGATCATTTAGGCAAATTTGATGGTAAGGCTGATGAAGGTTTCTTTGTTGGATACTCTTTGAATAGTAAAGCCTTTAGAGTATTCAATAGTAGAACAAGGATAGTGGAAGAAAACTTGCATATTAGTTTTATTGAGAATACACCTAATGTTGTAGGTAGTGGACCAGACTAGCTATTTGATATTGATGCACTAACAAGAACAATGAATTATGAGCCAATTGTTGTAAGAACACAGTCTAATGGTTTTGCAGATATAAAAGCAAGTGATAATGCAGGTCAAGCTAAAAAGGAGACAGAACCTGTCAAAGATTACATTTTGCTACCATTATGGACTGCTGATCCACCATTTTTCCAAGATCCAAAGAGTTCTCAAGATTATGGATTCAAACCTTCAAGTGATAATGGAAAGAAGGTTGATTAAGATCTAAGAAAAGACGGTGAATGTAATGATCAAGAGAAAGAGGATAATGTTTGTAGGTCCAGCCCTAGATAGATCTTGACGCCTGTAAAGGTTGTAGAGCACTTATGTAATCACAGGCAACTCTATGAGAGACTCTAACAAATGGAACTATTGTTTACGCGGAATATAAACAACAGAGTTAAAGAAATACTAAAACAATGATCCTCTATGGATCTTTTCTATTGATAATAAACGTGTTTTTCTAATGAATCAAATTCGTTAGTTCATCCAATCCGTAGGTTTCTTAAATACCCACAAAACCCTAACTAAAAGCTAAAGTGATAAGTGTTATCACTTCCTAGAATATCTCATGCATATCCCTATCACTAACTAACTTCTACTAACAACCCGGAGTAAACATAATACTACCAGGAATAATATTGTACTAGGAATAATATTGTACTACCAGCAGGAATAACATTTGTTCTGCCAGTACTAACTATACTATTATCCTTACCAGTAGGAACTACACTACCAGCAGGAATTGTTTACTCTACCAGTAGGAACTACATACCTACTAGTAGGAACTATCTATTACAAAATTCCTAACAATGTTAACAGCACTAACAATGTTAATGCTGGTAGCACAAATTATCACAAATAAGGTTAATGATGTTGGTGCAAAAACAAGCATTGAACTTCCAGTTGATCCAGATATGGCTGATTTGGAAGATATTAGCATATTTGACTATGAAGATGTTGGTGCAGAGGCTGACATGAACAATTTGGATACAACAATCCAAGTCAGTCCTATTCCAACTACAAGAATTCATAAAGACCATCCTCTTGATCAGGTGATTGGAGATTTGCAATCAGCTACACAAACAAGAAGGATGTCAAAGAATTTAGAGGAACAAGGATTTGTTAGTACTATTCAATAAAGAACAAACCATAAAAACCTTCAAAACTGCTTGTTTGCTTGCTTTTTATCACAAGAAGAACCTAAAAAGGTAATTCATGCATTGAAGGATCCAAGCTGGATAGAGGCTATGCAAGAAGAGCTTCTACAATTCAAGTTACAAGAAGTTTGGACTTTAGTGGATTTACCAAATGGAAAAAGGGCTATAGGCACTAAATAGGTTTTCAGGAATAAAAAGGATGAAAGGGGAATTATGATAAGAAATAAAGCAAGATTGGTTGCTCAAGGGTACACACAAGAAGAAGGGATTGACTATGATGAAGTCTTTGCCCATGTTGCAAGAATTGAAGCAATTAGGCTATTTTTAGCTTATGCTTCATTTAAAGATTTTGTGGTGTATCAAATGGATGTAAAAAGTGCTTTTCTCTATGGAAAGATTGAAGAAGAGGTGTATGTATGTCAACCACTAGGATTTGAAGATCCAGACTTTCCTGATAAAGTATACAAGGTTGAAAAAGCATTGTATGGACTACATCAAGCTCCTAGAGCTTGGTATGAAACCTTGTCAACATATCTGTTGGACAATGGGTTTCAAAGAGGGAAATTGATAAGACATTATTCATCAAAAGGCACAAAGGTGATATTTTTCTAGTTTAAGTTTATGTAAATGATATCATCTTTGGTTCAACAAAGAAGAAGCTATGCAATGCATTTGAGAAGTTGATGCATAATAAATTTCAGATGAGTTCTATAGGAGAACTTACATTCTTCTTGGGATTACAAGTGAAACAGAAGAAGGATGGCATATTTATTAGTCAAGATAAATATGTTGCTGAAATTTTAAAGAAATTTGGGTTTACAGAAGTCAAGACTGCAAGCACACCAATGGAAACTCAAAAGCATCTGCTCAAGGATGAAGATGGTCGAACGGAGTGGATGATATATGTATAGGTCAATGATTGGTTCATTGATGTATCTTACATTTTCAAGACCAGACATCATGTTTGTAGTGTGTGCCTGTGCTAGATACCAAGTCAATCCAAAGGTTTCACATCTTCATGCTATGAAAAGGATTTTTAGGTACTTAAAAAGTCAACCTAAATAGGCCTTTGGTATCCAAACCGATTCTCTTTTGGGGGGGGTGGTTTGGGGGGGCGGGGGATAATAAAATTGGTGGATAGCATCCACTGATAGTGATTATGTGAACAAGCTTGAATAGGAAGTCTACAACAGGATGTTCAATTTCTTGGATGTGAATTTAATTCATCGGCAGTGCAAGAAACAGGAACATGGTTGCAAATTCTACAAAGAAGCTGAGTAATGTGGCTGCTTCTAGTGTGTCGGATAAGTACTTTGGGATCAGACTCAACTACTTGTTATGGGTATAATTTTTATGCATACAAGATTTTTTTATTGACAATAACAGTACTATTTGCATAATAAGTAAAAATCCTATTTTCATTTCAAAAACAGCATATAGAGATCAGAAAATCATTTTATTAGAGATTTGCAATGAAGAAATGAATTCAAATAGTTAAATCCATACTGACAAGAAGGTTGCAGATTACTTACAAAAGTTTGATGTAAGTAGATTTTCAATTATTTGATTGCTAGTATTGGAATGATGAAATCTTAAAAGTCTTTTTATCTTTATGTTTTGTAGAGTTTTGTATGAATAGTACTGTTACTCATGTAATTAAAGTTTCTGCTGCTAAGTATAATTAGTGCTGTCTAGTATATACTTAATATGTTGAGTTTCTACTGTTAGTTATACTTAATACTGTTAGGTATAATTAATACTATGATTATTGTGAAAATTACTATGGCTTGTGTTTTCTTGGTTTTTGGACTAACATTGTGCAGGAAAAGCACAGAAAAGTGCTAGATTGATGATGGCAATACTGTTTGGAATGGAATTGGAAGTTAATGCTAGTGACTCAAAGTTAATGTTGTTAGGCATAAACTTACTATTGCTGGTAAAAGTTAATGCTGTTAGGCATAAACTTACTACTGTTGGTTAAAGTTAATGCTGCTAGGCATAAACTTACTATGTGAGTTATTACTGCTGGGTTATTCGAGGTTATTTTCATAAATACTTCGATTAAGGGTTTTAATCAATCATTTAATTGATTTCATTCTCTAATATACTCTCTAATCACAAACCCTAACTCAATTTTATCATCCATTATCAATACCCAACACAAATGGCGAATCTAAAGTTTGTAGATACTCACAATATGGTAGCGTTCTTGTCTAAACCCACAGAAAGTGAAGGGTTTGAACAAATTATGGATTTTCTGAATGCAAACCCTATCAAGTATGCACTAACGATCAATCCTACAATATATATTTCATGTATCGAACAGTTCTGGTCTACTGTCAAAGCCAAAACTGTCAATGGGGAAGTACAGGTACATGCCCTAGTGGTTGGAAATAAGGTGATCATCACTGAATCAACAGTCAGAAGAGATCTTCAACTAGAAGATGTTGAAGGTGTTGATTGTTTACCAAATGCTACCATCTTTGAACAACTTGCTTTGATGGGGTATGAACAAATTTCACAGAAGCTAACTTTTTATAAAGCATTCTTTTCTCCATAATGGAAATTTCTTATCCATACTATTTTACAATGCCTAAGTCCAAAGACTACTGAATGGAATGAGTTTAGTAGCACTATGGCATCTGCAATTATCTGTTTAGCTATAAACTAGAAGTTTAACTTTTTAAAATTCATTTTTGAAAGTATGGTGAAGAACTTGGATAATGTGGGCAAATTTTTGATGTATCCAAGGTTTATACAAGTCTTTTTGGATAAGTAACTAGATGGGATGTCAACTCATGATAGGATTTATATTGCACCCTCTCACACTAAAATGATATTTTGAATATAAAAAAGGGACGGAAAATGTTTTTCTGGTTGAGTAAACCACCTTTGTTTCAACAATGGTGGTACCGAACAAGCAGAATTGGGTAAAGGTTTAGCAAATACCAATGTTCCCACACACACCCACCATTTATTGAATCATCTCCTCCAACCTCAACGACTCAAAAACCCTAGGAAGCTAAGGAAAGTCACTTAGGTACCCAGCCTAGTGATCCTACCATACATTGTTGCAGATGAGGTTGTTCCATAAGAGTTGGGTAATAAGTTTGGTGAGGTTGCCACTAATGCTTCTAGCTTAGAAGCAGAGGCAGGACCAGTGGTAACATAACTAAGACCCGATCCAGGAACACTATAAAGTTGGGTTCCCTAGGATAGCTTTAGGTGGTGGGTTCTAGTGCCAAGAACCATTGGGGATACAATTGCTCAACTCGGTTTGAGGAATGTATCTAAACTTTCTAATGATCCACTACTCGCAAGAGGTAACACACTTTGAAGTGGTGAGGATAGTCTGAAACTTACTGAATTGATGGAATTATGTACCAATTTACAAACCAGAGTTCTTGATTTGGAGAAGATAAAGACCTCTTAACATAATGTGATTTAAAGTTTGAAAAGGAGGGTCAAGAAGCTTAAAAAGAAAGATGGGAAAAGAACTCATAAGCTGAAGAGATTGTAAGATGTTTGACTGCTAGGGTATTGAATCCTCTGGAGATGAGGAAAGTTTGGGTGAGGATGCATCTCAAACAGGGGAGGGATTATTCTATTGATGCTGATGATGATATTACCCTGGTTAATGTTCAAGATGATGCTGATAAAGAAATGTTTGATGTGGATGCTTTAGCTGGTGAAGAAGTGTTTGTTGTAGGGCAAAATAAAAATGTTGTTAAAGAAGTAGTTGATGCTGCTCAAGTTAGTACTGCTACAATAACTATTGAAGAAATTACTTTAGCTCAAGCACTTGACGAATTAATAACTTCAAAACCTAAGGTGAAAGGGATTGTTTTTCAAGAGCCAGGTAAATAACAACAACAACAATTTCTTCACAACCAACACAGGACAAGGGTAAAGGAATAATGGTAGAAGAATCTGTGAAGATGAAGAAGAAAGATCAACTCAAGCTTGATGAAGAGATTGCACTTAAATTATAAGCAGAGATTGATGAAGAGGAAAGAATTTCCAGAGCTGAAGAAGAAAAGACTGATGAATCCAATATTACTTGGGATGACATTCAAGCAAAAGTTGATGCTGATTACCAGTTGGCTGAAAGACTGCAATCTGAATAACAAGAGAAGTTCATAAGATTGCATTATTATCAAAAAGCCACATAGTTACAGCCACTCCAACGCAAGCCAAGCCATACAACTTTACAGCTAAAAGAGCAGAGCGAGAAGAGGGAAACCGGATATGGACATAGGGGAACAAACCACCAACCAAAAACTCAAAGAAGAGACAATGAATACTTAACTATAAGAACATGGAACGGTTGGAAGCATAAAGACTTGAAATCTAATATGACTTTGATTATATAAAGAATTGTTTTTGACAAAGCTTTCAAGGAGGGTGAAATACAATTTGTTGACTTCAGAAAAAGATTTGGTGGTCAAAGAGCTCAGCAGAGAAGAGTTAGAACAAGAGAGTACTAAGAAGCAGAAGGTGGATGAGGATAAAAACACAGCAGAGCTTTAAAGTCTAATGGAAGTCATTCCAGATGAAGAAGAGGTAACAATTGATGATGTACCTTTAGCTACTAAGCCTCCAACTATTATTGACTGGAAAATTCACAAAGAAAGAAAGAAAAGTTATTATTAAATAGTGAGAGCTTATGGAAAGTCTCAAATGTACATGATCTTTAGTCATATGCTTAAAAGTTTTAGCAAGAAAGATTTAGAAGATTTGTACAAACTGGTAAAAGCTAAATATAAGTCAACAAGACCAGTGAAAGACTTGGATTTATTGCTATGGAGAGATTTGAAGACAATATTTAAACCACATGTAGAGAATAATGTATGGAAGAATCAACAAGATTACAATGTGTTGGATTGGAAGTTGTATGATTCCTGTGGAGTTCATTCATTGAGGATGCAACATGTGCATATTCATATGTTGGTAGAGAAGAGATATCCCCTTAAACCAATCTACAATATAGATATGCTAAACAAGAAGCTTCAGGGTTGACTATTTCCAGTGAAATGGCCTATCAGCTTCTAAATACTTATCACAAAACTGCTTAAGAATCAATAAGTATCTTGGAAGATCCTCCTGATGATTAATGAGCTTTTAATGAAGAACCATGATGATTTTGGAAGATAAATTCAAGTTTATGGGAGAATTGTTGGATTAAGCTTTTTGTTGCTGTTTGGGAGTTTACTGCTGCTCGTTATGATGTTTAGCTATGCTTAGTCAAAGTTAGTACTGCTGAAGAATTTCAATGAAAATTTTTCTAAGTGTTTAAGACTGCCGGTGAAGTTACAACTGTCAGTACAAAGTTACTACTGCTAAAGGAAGTTACTACTGCTAGTGGAACTTAAGACTGCTCAGAGATAAAGACTGGAAAATATGCTAAGTAGTTACTACTGCTAGTACAAAAGTTACTACTGCTGGTGTAAAGTTACTACTGCTGAGGAGTTAATGCTGCTAGTGAAGAAGTTAGTACTGCTGAGTTAGTTAGTACTGCTTATGTGATTTATATGAGTTATTTGTGTAAAAGATATGTATAACTTATTTGTTTAAAAGATTTGATATACTTAGGAAAGTATTGTAAGCCGTTTAGGACTCCTTGGTGTATAAAATGATGTCCTAGGGCATAGAGTTTGATATACCAACATGTACCAAAACCTATGAGTCATTCATAGAATTATCATAGCTTCAAGGTCTTTGTAACCCTAATACTTTGAGAGTATTCGTATTAATAATATTGGAGCTTTTATGTTTTGTTGAATTATATGTTAACTGTGTTTACTGTTTCATTAAAAAATTCTTCTTAATATTAAAGATTAGATTCCGCATAATCTTTAATACATTAAAAGTTTCTACTATAGTTGTGTTAGATTTATCTAATATAACTAAACCTTAAACAAGCTTAAGGAATTCGATCTATTGAAGTGGAACCAACATAACTATTAGTCGAAATAAACAGTTTTGATACACTTAAATAAGCAACAAAACAAAGAGCACATAAGATGAATAAGCCATGAGTAAAACTGTTTGAACATATAAAAAAGAATAGAAAGAAGAAGAAAAACTCAAATCAAAGGGTACACAATTTTTGTCGGTAGTTTAAAAAACACAAATTTGTTTCTTGTTGACCCAACAAAAACAAACCCTTTTGTCACAAGAAGACGTACTCATACAAGTTTATAAAGAAAAAAAGATAACCCTTATTTAATAAATAATAACTTTGATAAATTTTTGTGTTGTGTGCACAAATGATAATATGGTGTGGACGAAAGAAAAAAAACTAAAAAATATGACGAATGTAAATAAGCCATAACCGGTTAAGCTTAAACTACTACCACAACAAAAAACACTAAACCCACCCGTAGCGAATGTTACCAATTATAGGAACCAAGATCACTTTCACTTTACCATTGTTGAACCAAGAAAATAGAAAGAAGATATGAAGAAATTATAGAGAGATGCAGAGAGAGAAACTAGAGAGAAGAAAAAGAGAATGGTTGATTTCTAGTAAATAAGAGAAAATACAAATGAACCAACACCCTTTTCCATGGTGGAAAAAGGTTTATATACCCACTCCACATATTAGGACGTGTAGGCTTATAACTTGGGCCTGGCTCGGGATTACATTGGGTTTTAACCCGAAACTAGTACAAGGTCAGATTAATTAATGAGCCCGTTTACCCTTTCTAGCCTATTACAACATATAATTAAATAAAGACTGTGCTTCCATAATTAGTAGACGAGCTTCCTTGTTCGGCTCAATATTTTGAGGCTAACAGAATATTCTTCGATACCAGTTCTCGCTCGTCGCGACATCAGCAATCCTGACGAGCTATGCAAAACTAAAGAATTCCATCATATGTATCAAGGGCCTGATGCGAAGAATTCGTTAGCTGTGGGGACCTAGACCGAATTAAGCATTATGGATAAGAACCCTAGGAGCATGTCTATGGCCAAATTTTTTGAACCATGACCTCTTCAACAAAAAAGATCGCGAGTGGACCTTAACGCGCACCAATTTATGAAGGATAAATGAAGATGGAAAAAGGTAGAACTTAACGACCAGCTGAAACAAAAGTGCTTCCCAGGAGACAACCCGATTGTTTTTAAATTATTTTTTGCATTTAAATTGTTTGAATTTTAATTAATTGTAGAGTCTATCTTCCCAGACATTACATACGGCGTATCAAACCCCTTAGGATATGGCGTATGTATGTCTGGACGTTATCAGTAATTTTTAAATTCCAGTATTTATATTCTAGCATTTAAATTGTTTTCACAGGTTTACATACGGCGTATCCTAGGGTTGGGGATACGGTGTATTGTAACCTGTACAGTTGTGTGATTAATTGTTTGCCTGTATTATAGGATAGCGGAAGTAGAAATTGCATGAACGTCTTCTAACTCTCATGCCGGACCTTGCTGCAAACGGAATCAACTTAATGGTATAGTCTGAAAATGTCACGTGTTGAACTCTCATGGGCATTTTGAAGCCCTCATCAACACGCTTTTTGCTCAAACACTCAAAATAGAGAACCATACGGAGCAAACCATCAGGGGAGTTTCCTCGTTCTAATTCTTTTTCCCATATTATTTAACTATTTTATCAATACAACAGGGACGTTGTATAATTTAAGAGGGGGGATGGAGAATTAGAATGTACTTGTCCTTATTTTCACAAATAAAATGCTAACATGCTTAAAAATGGATTAAATTTATATTTTAGCATACTTTTTGTGAAAAATCACTAGTTACATTACCTCGCTCACTATAACCCTTAATGTCAATTTATGAGAATTAAGCCTATCAATTTCCAATTGCTTACTAAAATTCCACAAAATATGAGTGTGCCGATGATGTAGTGGACTTTAGAACTTGGCCTGGTATATCACTCGAGACCTCAATGATGAGTACTATTGATTTAGATGGAGTAACATGCTTGACTGGTAAATTTCTAGGATTAAACCAAAAAGCCTACATGTTGTTATATTACTAAAACTAAACTCACTGGTTAGTTAACCCCGTGTAACAATTTATTACTCTTCACTTTTTGGAGTAAGATACCCTTAGAATAACCTGTTGAGCCATTCCTTTCTTTTTCCACACAATTAAATTATTTGGTTTCACTTTACACCCTTAGCCTATTCATAAAAGTTGCTTAGTTGATTTCGTGTAACAGTCTTTTAGTTCCGGCATCAAGTGAAAATTTTTTCTATCTGTGTAATTGGTCGGGAAAAATTGCACAATGCAAATGGGAATATTTATAGCTGTGTTATTTTTGCTACTTTCACAATTATAATTATGCGCGAAGAAAAGGAAAAGTTCGTAGAAGAAATCAGTGGCCGGGCAAATGAATGATAGTGAAGACAGTGAAATACACGAGATTTATGATGTATTATGGTAAAAAAAAATAGTTGAAAGAATGATTGGCAGTTTCATTGGCTTATTACCGATGAAATTATTTGAAAGGATCGATTATTCGTTGATACGTGCAAAAATCAACGATGTAGAGTATTGTAAAACGTGGCAGATATCACCACTTATTTTGTAAAGTATGTAAAATTTTGGATGTAAGGGAAGTTGACCGTTATGGGAACGCCAACTTAGGTTGTCTTTGTCATTTCTATGACTGAGGCGTCTGCTTATATGTTCAAGTCTTTATCATGGAACGGTCGAGAAAGTTACTAGCAACCGTACCTTATTTATGGGCTTTAATCTATTTGTTTTGTATATTTTATTTAACAACCATTTACTTCCCTTTCTTGAGCATGGGTGTCTATTCTGTCGTTACGGCCATGTATGCATGTCTCAGCTGCCTTGTTGGACGATGACCTTTGGTGAAATTCAGAAGCTCCATACCCTATATCATTCTTAATCCTAACCTTCGGTGAAAGGTTAAAGAATGATCAACCCTAAGCCTATTCATAAAAACCCAATTTACCTTTGGTGAAAGCTTGGCAAGGATACACATCTCCACCACTAAAGTTGGTCGTCAGTCAAAGAAATGCAGTTAATGTGATTGTTGGCAATTAATCTTGATTGAATTGATCTTATCGTGAACTCCAATGAAATTAACCCTATACGCCGCATGCACCTTACTTCATACGGCTTATCCAGAAAATTTTCAAACACTATAAATACGAGACTCAAAAATGAGTTTCAGTGTGTAAAAATTATATTCTTCATACCATACACTCTGAAGTCGAGTTTTCCAATAGAAAAGGAGCAGCTAAAGTCAAGCACCAACCATAATTCCATAGAAGACATCGTGTAATTCTTACTTTCTTAATCATTCGGTTTTAATTGTTTAATCATGTTTGTATAAATTACAATGATTGTGGGCTAATACCCTCGGGTATTAGCCATGTTAATGAAGATTATAATGTTTGGTTTATTTTAATCTGGCTTGCTTAATTTATCATTGTTGTTTAATTATGTTTATCGCCTTATACTTGTTTATGTGCTTGTACATGCGACCTATCATTCAACTGGGTCTAGTGAGACTTAACACGTAATCTAGATACTGGGATAGCTCTCCATGTTGTGTTTTGTATGCTCGAACCAATAGGATCACAAATGGCACCCTGTCCTTAACCTTTGATTATTAGCTTAGTTGGACCGGCAGGTGACCCGATAATTGTTCAACCAATATTGTTCTTAATTAATTGGTAATTGATTTGGGTGGTGGATTACCAATGTATAAAACAACATCAAGCAATAAGTGGGTAAAGTCCTCATGGGCTAGGGTATTAACAGGATCACCATTGCTTTAATTCCCTATGATAGATTATAATTAGACTAATGGATGCTTTATGCGGATGCGTTAATCGTGACATGATTGTCCGTATCTAGGTCTTAGGAAGAAGTACTGCCTAAGTCTTATGAATGATATGCGACTTTGAAATAAGTAGCCATTGCACTAAATAAACAAATCAACATTTAATTGGATTTAACATGGTTAATACAATTTTCTATTATTTGGCTTGTACCACTCCTTTATCTTGTGATTATTTGATTTCATGTTTATTTTGTTTAGAATTAATATTTGTCACCACTAAGCCTGTGCCAGTCTCTCAAGCTGAAACCCCCTATTTACCACTAGTAAATATGTACCACATAGGTTTAACCAGTAATTAGACTAATCTAGATTAAATAAAATACTGATAGAATATTAGGTTAACATTCGCTCTTAGTGTTCGACACCCTACTTACCGCAAAGCTACATCTTGACCAGGTATACTGCCCGTTAGAGTGTTGTTTTCTGGTTTGTCGGCTAAATATAAATGTAAAACTTGATAATCACTAATATACATCACGACGACACACATCAGTGACTAGTTCCTCTAATATACCTAAATATACACTTAATGGCTTCTAAATGGGTAGTCTTAGGATTTTCTTTGAAACGAGCACATAAGCAAACACTAAACATAATATCGTGCCTACTTACAGTTAAATAAAGTAAACTACCAATCATACATGGATATTTAGAGCTATCCACAGAGTCGGTTTCATCGTCCTTAGTGAGCTTGATCTCCGTTAACATCGGCATCTTGGTTGGTTTGGAATCTTCTAACATGAACTTCTTTAACATCTCCTTGATGTACTTGGATTGATTGAAAAATATCCCTTCTTCTATTTGTTTTATTTAAAGACCCAAGAAGAAGTTCAACTCCCCCATCATACTTATTTCAAACTCATCGTGTATGAGTTTTGAAAAATCATCACACAAGTATTGACACGTGGAACCAAATATAGTGTCATCGACATATATTTGAACTATGATGAGATGTGACTTTGATTTCTTAGTGAAAAGTATGTTATCGACCATTCCTATTGAATAGCCGTATTTTATCAAAAATGCTTTTAGTCTATCATACCAAGCCTTGGGAGCTTGCTTAAGACCATACAAAGCCTTTTTAAGTTTATAAACATAATTTGGTTTTTCAAAATCAAAAAAACCCAGAGGTTGAGCAACATAAACCTCTTCATTTATGAATCCGTTTAAAAAAGCACCTTTTACATCCATTTGGTATAATTTGAAATCATTTGCACAAGCAATAGCAAGAAGTATTCTAATAGACTCTAACCTAGCTAACGGAGCATATGTTAAATCATAATCTATACCTTCTTGTTGATTATATCCTTGTGCCACTAATCTAGCCTTATTCCTAGATACTATACCGTTTTCGTCTAATTTATTTCTAAAGACCCATTTTGTTCCTATGATGGTTTGACTCGTGGGTAGAGGAACTAAATCTCAAACATCATTAGCTACAAATTGATTTAATTCTTCTTGCATAGCTATAACCTAACTTTCATCTCCTAATGCTTTATTGACATTTTTTTGGTTCTATGGTAGAAATAAAACAAAAAAAATTACTATGATTTTGAGCTTGTGATCTTAATGTACTTTGATTAAGATTACCTATGACTTGTTCTAATGGATGATTCTTAGACTCCTTAATGTTAACGACTTCGTCAACTTCTATCGACTCATCTTCTTTGTTACTATTGTTTA